>BMAO01021661.1:66558-87650 GCA_019973975.1 Trichonephila clavata | reverse complement strand
ATCTTATTGACAATAGAGTAGTCTGTAACATTTATGACAAAAGAGATTCTTTTAGTTTCCATGTAATTAAAATTCCTGTATGGAACAGCAATTTGCATCTATCAATTTACAGAAATATTGTTTTGAATTTTTTACTTAGGAATGATAACTTAACTACCAACAAAATAGATAAATTTAATAATATCAAGAAATTCTTCCAATGCTGCTTAGATCATGACTATCCTTTTAACTTCTTAAGAACATATATTCATCACAATACATTAATCGTCTTGCTATTTCTGATTCAAACCACCATACAACAATAGGATTTCAAAGTCTGCATTTTAGTGGTTTTGCTGTGAAGATTCTGTTTTAACACTCTTCACACAGTTTATTTCTTAAACACCCTTCTAAAATCCTATAATATGAAAATTTCTACATTTTTAGCAACCAAACCAAATTTCTACATTTGACAACCAACCAATTTTCTACATTTGTGACAACCAACCAAGTTATAGCCTACTAAATTTGAATGTAATCTTTCTTGGCGTCTTCCTTACAAGCTGGTATAAAGGATGCGTTTACGTGCAATTTAGATTTTTAACACAACATATATAAGCTTTCCATCGGTTTCAAGAGTGTTGGATCTCCTGGAATGGGCTCTGTGAGCAGAAGTTTTAAAATCTTTTTGGAAGAATTCTTTTACTGGGTAATTCTTTTGATATTTTTCTGCTTAAACATTTTGGGAGAATTTTTGCTTAATAGTAGTCGGTTGTTCTTTCATATTTCTATGAGATTTTTTATACTTTGGATTTTTTATATTTTGGATTTTGTATACTTTAAATTTCTATTTATTTTATTTTGGTCTTTCCTACCGAGTTGCAAAGGGGGAAGGTTGGCGCCTTCAAACTAGTTTAACCCCACTTATTCGGTCCTAAGTCCGAAATTGCATTTTGACTCGCTAGCTTCTTATTTGTATTTCATTAGATTTGATCTTATTATTTTTTTTTCCTTGTTATGTTCTATTTTATATATAAATTTTTTCCATATATATATAGGGGTGTATTTTATTTATACAAGTGACTTTTCTTTTGTTGTCTAGGGGTGAGTCACTATGTGTAGGATCTTGATATTCAAAGAAAAAAGCTGATTAGAATAGAATTACTGTTTAGTGAAACATTAGATTATTTGCAACTAAATACTGATTAACAAAATTCATGAGTTATTTCACGGATCATACTCTCAATTTTCGCTAAGCCTATCGACCTCCACGTTGACCGTAAACGTGACCTCTCGCCTGTAAACCGGAGTCTGTCCCTCTCACGTCTTTCTCGTTCCCCGTCGCTCTCTTTTCTCCCTCAAAACCCACCATTCCGGGGGGGGGGTGATGCATATATTTTCTGGTAGCGTCGTCTATTGCTGAGGTTGTAACCTCACTGATAGGAATATATTTATATTCCCTAATACTTTAAATCCTACAAACTCGGCCAATCCTGACTGTCGATGACCTCAGCGACGCTTGAGAATGCTCTCATGATTACATATTATATTACATTACAAAATCTAAGAAAAGGTACACAACATGCATAAGACATAAAGTGAAGGGTATACTCTATAGTTATTAAAATTTAATGCATACATTTGTAATTACTATTCTATCCATGAGAAAAATACTTCATTAAATCAGCGGAAGTAGCAATTACATTTGGCCCAGCGTGATCCCCTAATTTCTCAACTGTATATCTGTCTCTAGGTTTGACTTCAGTAATTTGATATGGTCCGAAAAATTTGGGTCTAAGTTTAAGGCCTCCACCAAATTGTGTACGTTGGACCACTACCAAATCAACAACTTGGTACTCGGGAGCCTTTTTCCTTTTCTTATTATAAGTTTTCTTGTTCTCAGCTTGGATTTTGAGGATGTTTCGTTTTGCATCTTGGTGCATGCTTTCTCTTTGATCTAAATATTGCTCTTTTAGCTCCTGCATCAGCATGTCTCTGATTTTTATGTCTTCTTTATTTCGCATCTGAACGCCAGTTAGTAACTCAAATGGTGTCCATTTGGTGCTATGGCTAACTGTACTGTTCAGGATTCTTTGTAGCCTGTCAACATGTCGATACCATTTAGTGGGATCATCAAGTGATAACTTTGTTAACACTGGGATGAGAGTGCGGTGAATTCTCTCTATTTGAACATTGCCTCTTAAAACTCCTGGAGCTATCTGTAGATGTATTTCTTCTCCTTGGCACAATAATCATTAAAGGCCTTTGAAGTGAATGCAGATCATCGATCTGTTATTATCCGTTTCGGATTTCCAAATGTCTTCTGCTGCAACTTTAACTTATCCAGCACACTGTCTGTGGAAATGGTTTTTACTGGGTACAACCAGGAAAATTTGGTGAAAGCCTCGATTACCGTTAGAATGTGTTGGTAGTTTTTGTTGGTTGATTCCAGTGGGCCGATAAAATCTACATGATAGGTATGTAAAGGTGTTTCATCCTTAGGTATTGGATTTAGAAATCCTTCTATTTTACCTGATTTTCTGTTGGCTAGAATGCAAGGCACACAATTAGTGATTACTTGTTGGGCAAGTTAGTTTAAATTTGGGATGAAAACTCTTGCTTAACTACTTCTTCAGTTTTTGCGACAGAAAAGTGACCTTTTTCATGAATTATTTTAATTATCTCAGTCTGCCTGCTACTAGAGGCAACTATGAGTTCACGTCCATTTACAAATTTGTATAGTATCTCATTTCTTCCAAAAAAGTCTTGCGAGTTTCCACTACCCAAGAGATCTTTCAATGTGACAATTCTTTCATCTTCTGATTGGGCATGCTTCAACCTGAGGGTTAGGGTATCACTCATCACCATGGTTAGGGTATCACTCATCACCTGCTCAAGGCATCCACGGGCTTCATTCTCTGACCTGGACGGTGTATTATTTCATAGTCAAACTCTTCAAGAAGCATTGCCCATCTTGCGATACATGTGACCCCAAATCTTTCTTGCCCATGGTTTTCTGGAACGCAGAACAATCTCTAACTATCTTGACCTTGTGTCCTAGCAAGTACACTCGCAATTTCTTCAGAGCTGCAACAATAGCAAGAACCTCTAATTCATAACTGCTGTACTTCTCTTCAGCAGTATTGGTTTTCTTGGACATATAGTACACGGGATGCAGCCTCCCACATCATCTGCGTCTTGGAGCAGAACAGCACCATAACCCTGTTGGCTTGCATCTGTGTGTAATTCCGTTTTCTTCCCAGGTTTGAAAATGTGTAAGACTGGATTGGACGTTAAGATTTCTTTGAGTTTTCCAAAAGCTTCAATTTGGGGTTGTTCAAAAACGAATGAATTATCTTTTCTTAATAAATCACTAAGGGGCTTCGCAATTTTAGAATATTCTGGTATGAATTTTCGAAAGTAACCAGTCAGACCCAAAAAGATTTGAACTTGTTTGAGGGTTGTTGGTTGAGGATATTTTCTCACTGCCAGTGTTTTAGAGAGTGATGGACTTATAGTACCATTTCCAACAATATGCCCTAGAAACTCTGCCTTCCTTTTTAAAAACTGGCACTTCTTCAATTGGATCTCCAGCCCATATTTTGATGCTACTTCCGAGACGGTTCTTAATTTTCTGAATCCTTCCTCTTTATCCGCTGATGGGATTATTAGATCATCCATACAGATTATTATCAAGCCTTTATTCATTAAGTTCCAAAAAATAGGTAAGACAGGTACCCAGTAACCGGTAGCAGGTAGAAGTAGGTGTGCATTAAGTGTTGGTATGTTCAGTGTAAAAAAAATCGAATATTGCCGTTAAAACAGAAGATAATGCTTTGTATATTTTAGAAGAACAGATTGTAGGAATATTGTAATTAGTGTGAAATTAAAAAAAAGAAGAAAACTCTTTGTCAATTTCATTGTGTATGTATCCATTCACCCCCTTTATTTTGATGTTGTTATAAGTATATGTAAGTAAAGATTTTTTAATGAAAAGTAATGTAAGGAAAATTAAGGTGGTTTAAGCTTTAGTATTTAATAAGTTATTTTACAGTTATGAACAATTGTTATTCGAAGGTTTATTGTATTTTTAGGACATAAAAAAAGTGCATAGAGAGATTTTAGAAAAAAATAGTTACGTTGTACATTGTCATTTTATATGAGTATTTGTTTCTTTTATTCAACTTTTTTCTATAAGGTGCATGATTTCAGTATTCAAATTTTTTTAATGTAAATTCAGAAAGTTGACTGTATAGAAGTGGATTTTATAACTTTGCCAGTTTGTAAGAGATCTGAAACTTCAAAATTCTTGTGATATTTCATTTAATCTGGGCCCATTCCATATACAATTTCTCAAAAATACTATGAAAAGTTTTGTAGATAACGTAATGCAATCTCCTGTTTTTGCTTTCTAGTTCCTATGTGTGGTACATTTCACATAGCTGGCTGTTTTTCTTGTAGATTTAATAAATTTTAAAGAACAGACAACCCAATTACTTGTCCTTTGTATTTAAAGATTATTTCCCTTATCATTACTAAGTTAAAACATTATTGTACATAATTAATTCATATGTTTTTTTTTAATTTGAGGAGAATAAAACCTCCCCTCCTCCCAAAGCAACACATTTTAAGATAAAAATTTTTATGAAATTTCTTTTTGGTGAGTATTTTTACTATGTATATTTTTTGTGAAGCTGTAAAATAAGTTTTTCTTGTAGAATTTCAGTTATATGAATTAAGAGAAAAGGGCAATTTCATTATTTACTTCATGAGCTGTGATTGCCTTGAAGCAATCCAATATGGAATAATGAGAAGTTAAAATGCATCTATATATATATATATAGGTCTTAAAACTTTTATGTGGTGTAGAAGTTTCAGCTCAACTGAAACTCATTTCATTGGGAATTAATTTGTCATCAGTAAAGTATTAAGACTAGTTTTTGCCATTAATTTCTTTGTAAACAAGGGAAGACCTTTTCAGATCTTACTTTTGTAATTGTATATAAAAAGCATTGATTTAAATGAATTAGTTTTGATAGTGTTGAAATTAGAGTAAATAAAATTCGCAGAAACTTTTAAGAAATAAATGTTTTTAAAATTTGTCTTTACTATTAATTGCATTAGGTGTTTAAAAATTTAAGTTTTTTTGTCATAAACTTAATAAGATATATAAAGTGAATATTTTAGAAATTCTGCATAATTTGACCTGTTTTCGCTTTTTAATCTTTGATTTAGGAGATGATTTTCTTTAATTTTTTTTTCTGTATCCTTTTATTTGTTTGGGTTGATGACATTTAATACTCTTTTGTAAATATTTTTAAAATTAATACTTTTTTGTTCTAAATAAATTGAAAAAGCCATTTATAAGATTTTCAGAGAGATTTAATTGATATTATCAATAAGATAAAAATTAAGATGTAATAATTGTACAAGGTATTATGCACGTTGAATATTTGCAGTTAGATCCTCGATTTGTCCTTTTTTTATAGTATAGTCACTAAATATAATACTAAATAATATAATACTATAAGGACTATACTATATGAAATAGTTTTAACATCATTTAAAGTTTAAATGATGTTAAAACTATTTCATTTCTATCTCAGAAGAATTCCTAATTATAAATCAAAAACTTTCATATTAATCAACTTTAATTAAAAAGCTAAATTAATTTTTGTTTGTAAAAAAGCATGTATTTTTCTTAATGTGCAATGTTTTCATATGAACTTCTTCATAGTATGTTTCATAATTGTGGGATTATTTAACCCTTCGAGGGGAAAAAAGTAATATTTAGCCTACTTTTATAAAATAATTGTGTACCTGCCCATTCAATAGGTATGTATGTATAAAAGAATATCTTTTGGTTCAGTAAATTAGGATTTGCTTTAATAACAAAAACTAAATGGATCAAAATTGAAGATTTTAGAAAAAAAGAAATTTTCTTTATAAGCTCTTATTCTCATAAATTTAGGGGAATGTGAATATAAAACAGTTCATTGTATTGGTTATATCACATTTTAATAAATTTTCAAAGTAAAAAAAAAATTTCAATACACCTATGGAGTTATTAAATTATAAAATAGTATACTTTTTTAGTCATATGGAAACACTCAATAAGATAAATCAGGAAAAATAACAGAAAAGGGCAATTTTATTGTGTACATACATAAGAATTATATAGTTATAATTTCAATAATCTCAAAAACTAATGTCTTAAAGTATATATATCATCTTATTAAAATATTGGAAACATACCTGTAAAGTAATAATTCTTATATGATAAAATCAGGTTTTTAGTACTTTTATTTTAGGGAGAAAAATATTTTGCATTGCAGTTAAAATATTTCTATAATAACTAGCTTGTTGATACATTGGACATGAGCGAAGTTTTTGATAATTTGAAGGAAATAAACATTTCCTGTGGGGAAAAAAACAGGACTCAGACCACACCAGGTCCACAATATCCTGCCCCCGTATGAACTAGAGGGTTCATAACATTTTCATGAATTAATTTTCATGTATGTAACATTTTCATGTAGCAATTAAATTTTAAAATCAAGCATTTCTAGGCTTCTAGCACAGTTAAATTTTAAAAATAACACACAAATTTAATTTTTTAACATTCTACCAAATTTCAATGCATTAATGAGAAATAACACTTAAACAAAATATCCTGAAATATGAGAAAAGAAAAAAAGAGGTTTCATTATATAAAATTTTAACATTGGCAAGGAAAGAATACATTAGAAATTTTCTAACTTATTAATAAGTTACTAATCAAGCTACTTATTAATGCTTGAAGTAAGCAAGAATTAAATGTGAGTAACACATAATAAATTAAGTCAAAAACTTTAGAAATTTTTGTATAACAATATACACATTGAGAAAATATACAACAGTACGATACACAATTTTCAAGAATCATTCTAGCTGTACCAACATTTAAGAATAAAATACTAAACTGCATTTGAATCAAAACAAATACACATAATAAAACAAATATTTAAAAAAAAACCATCTACAGCATTCAAAATAGTATTTTGAGCTGTTATTTCTTCAGTTAACCAATGCACGGATTCGGCAACAGTAGCCATCTTTGAATAAATGAATCTCTGGCGCAATGCATCATGGGAAAAATAGAAAACGCTCCGGCATTTTACCCCCAAATCCCCTGCTGCAATGCGGGTACAAAAATTAGACCTGCATTTCTATCCGGTATTTTGCCGGGTCGTCATGTAAACGCATCGAAAGAAGAACCATGCCGGTATATTGCCGGCAATTTTCGTCCATGTAAACGGGCCTTTATATAGAGCAATAAAGTTTCCTACTCTTCCCCCCCCCCTCCTTTTTTTGTGCCTTTCTATTCTTTTCTAGATACTTCGGACCAATGTTTGTCGTGAACTAATGAAAACACCATTTATATATTTAGAAAATTCTTCAAAAGTTGATTCAGTGGATTATCATTTTGTGAATGCTTTATTTTCTAATTTCAAAATAAATTAGACCCAATCAATATTTAACTGTAGTATTAAAAGAATTATATAAAAATTTTATTACTTAAAATTTTTATTACATATTTAATTAAAATGGATATATTCTGAATTTGATATGTGTAAAATGTATTACGCAAAGAAACTACGGCATCTATTATATTAAAAATTTAGTTAGACTTGACCAGGGAATTGTAAAAATGTTCAAAGATAGAAAATAGTAGACAATCAGTGTTGGTTTGTCCATTGGGCACTTGGGGCGGGGGCCCTGGGCCGGGAAGGGCCCGGATAGGCTGGATTTAACCAGGTTTTCTAGTTATTAATTTCGCAACTGAAAAAGATACTGTCGGATAGCAAAAAATTACAGGTTCTCGTTTATTTTTTAAGTTTTTAATACTGGTAAAATAAATTAATTATTTTTATTTCTTATTAATTCACCTTTAATATTTTTTTTTATTTCGTAAAACGAGTGAGTGAATATTAACATCGATTTGATCAGCTACTCGAGGGCTTTTGGCGACTGACTTCGTAATTTTGAACCATGGTCAAATGACGAGGACCACACCTGGGATGGCACCCCTTCTCCTACCACACCAACGGGAGGACGTTTGAACTCTCGACAGATTTAACGTGCATGGCTTTGTGGCCGCAGTAGCCAAGTGACCAAGGTATCGGATAGTGGCTGGTATGTCACAAGTTCGAACCCAGTACCACTAAAGACCCGCCGTGTAGGGAAGAGATGCACGTTAAATCTGTCGAGAGCTTAAACGTCCTCCCGTTGGTGTGGTGTGGTAGTTAGTAGAGGAGGTGCCAGCTCAGGTGTCGTCCACGTCACTTGACCATGGTTCAAAATTACGAGGTCCGTCGCCAAAAACCATTCGTGTAGCTGAAGATTGCGACGTTAATATTCACTCACTCGTGCATCGCTTCCCTACATAGTAGGTCTTGAGCGGTACTAGGCTCGAACTCATGAAACGCCAGCCACGAGTCCGTTACTTTGACCACTAATCTACCGCAGCCACTTTTTATTTCGTAAATATATCATACATTGATAACATATTTAACACTATTTTTAGTTTTTTTCACAAATACGGGCTGAGAATTTGGGGTATGGCTTAGAATTGGAGAACATTGATTGAAAAAATAAGTTTCTGCTAATTTAATTAGAACACAAGATTCAGTTAATGATTGTTCCAATGGTTTGATGATAAAATTGTACGTCAAGTATAAAATCTATTCGATGGAAAACATTTTTTTTTTATTTGAAAAGAATATAATAATAATCGCATTACAATAATTAGATTAAAATTTTAAATTGTGAGCTTCAAGAGGTAGTAATTAGTGTTCTTCACAACTTTCGGTCAAGTATAAAATAAGTATACTTCCAATTCTTTATTCAATCACTTCACAGAATTTAAATATTTTTATATGCATTTCTTCAATAACAGGTAAAAAAAAATCTAAGCAGCATAATTCTAAATTATCTATATAAATTATTTTTTTTAAAGTACACATATAGAAAGTATTTAAAACATTCCTAAATGGGAAAGTTCATCAGATTTGAGATGTTAAATCTCTGTACATCATAAATCTTCTTTATTGTTCACTATTTGTCACGATTTGCAATTTCAGCTGGCGACTATATTTCAGAAAGATATCGCCAAAATTAAGTATCCGTAACCAAAAATAAATTCGTTTTACAAAACGTGGTAGCACCATCTGTTTGAGATAGTCCTAACTACGCCAAAACTAATTTAGAATGATCTTAAAATTTTAAAAAAGTTAATTAATGAAAACATAAAACTTAATTTAGGCTACACCAGTCAAAAGAGGGAAGCATGCTTTCTTATATACTATTTAATTCTATTCGAAAAAATCAATTTGTTTCTGTTTAAGTGTGCTTCGCGTTTTTACTTCCTATATTTAAGTTGGAAAACTCAAATTTCATTTTGCAATAATTCTGAAAACTGCGTAATTTTTCAAACATCAAAATTCAAAGAACACATCCTCTAAACAATAATTTTCTTTATACCCATAGAAATTTTTATTATTATTGGAACTTTTTCCTCCCGGCAAATGTGCATCCCGTTCGATGCCTATCCTTTAACATTGACCGAAAATAGCCTTAAGGTAACGGACTCGTGGCCGGCGTGTCATGGATTCGAGCCTAGTACCGCTGAAGACCCGCCGTGTAGGGGCGAGATGCACTTTAAATCTGTCAAGAGCTCAGACCTCCTCCCGTTGGTGTGGTGTGGTAGTTAGGAGAGGGGTGTGCCAGCTCAGGTGTCGTCCTCGTCACTTGGCCATGGTTCAAAATTACGGGGTCAATCGCCAGTTACTCTCGTGTAGCTTTATAGTGCGACGTTAATATAACAATCACTCAACATGTTGATCTACTTTAAATATTATTTTAAGATATATTCTTCTTGTTTTGTGTGTGTGGAGTGAGATTCTCCTTGAAAACACCTTTTATTTTCTGAGAGGTTCCGTGAATCGAAGAAGTTAGAACACTGGACTAAAGGATCTCTTTATCGATATACATTTCGGTAATGAATGATGAGAATTAATTACTAGAAAGGAAGATATTAGAAAAAGGCAAGATTCTATGGAAACGTAAAAAAACAACAACATTCCATTTTCTAAATTTCTATTTAGATTGCTAGACATACTACATTTTTAAATGACTTTTTAATTACATCAGGTTTATTTTAATTTCTTGCTTTTATTAACCACACTCAACATATCTAGACTTCAAAAGAACATTGCTCATATACATTTCCGTTTTATTCTTAGAAAAAAAAATTATATCTTTATACAGCGAATATACCTAAAAATTAAGAATTTCAGTTTAAAAGTATAGGGCAATAAACCGGAGTATAGAAATACACCGGAATATAAGGTATACAGTAAACAATTTTTAAAAACCATTTAAAGGCGTGACAATTGAATTCTGTTTTCAATAACTGTACGAATCAATTTCGTGAGCAAGCATTTTTGCTAAAGGGGGGGGGATTAAGGTACAGAAATTTAAGAAAAAATATGTTTCATTAAAAAAAAAAGATGATCATGAAGAAAAATATATATTTAAGGCTTAAAAATTATTTTAATGTGAAGTTAAGAAATAAAAATTTTAACTCAATCTTTTATTTTTTGTCAAACTAATACCTAGAAAATATTATTAATCCATTTAGGAATTATGTTTTTCAAGGGATCTGTATAGGTAAATTCATTTTTAACAAAAAATTTTAAACAATTTTTCTATATAATTATGTTATTCTCAAAAAATTAATCTATGTTGGGTTATGAGACGTACATTGAATAATGTTCATAAATTCTATTTTATAGATATATACAGTGCAGCTGAATGAATTGTGATATTGTACACTGTTATATTGTATGATATTTATATGTGTATATATTAATTTTATAGGGAAAAAACTAAGTTAACAACAGTTTCAAAAATTAAATAAACCGCAACTTTGGTCTTCTATATATTTTGAACTACTATAATTCTATATATTTTCCCATCGTACTTTATAATTTAATTTTTTTAAAAATTAAATTTAATTAGAGTTAAAACCTTTGTTCACTGTGCCCCTGCTAATATATTCAAGTCTTAGCCAGCTCTTTTCTCACGGTAGTAATTAATAAAGCTTGTTTAGAGGAATTTTATAAATATTTTACAGTCAAAATAATATTTAAGAAAAAACCCCAAAGTTAGTTCCCCTCTCACATTGTAAATGCTGTGCTTTTTTACAAACCGCTGCTATTTCTGAAAGATATTAGTCCAAACTTTCCAATGGAACAAAGGGACTTTAAGTTCAGGGTTTTTCCCCCCACATATCCTCTAAACACCTCTGTAAATTCTAAGAAAACTACATTTCTTGTCCACAACCCACCAAAAGAATCATAAATCTCTATTCATCAACGGAACACGGGGGAGTTTCATATATCCATCCGCAAAAAGGCGGAGTCTTAGGTATTCTTACCCCTCTTTCCAAATGTGCAAGGCTATCTTTTTAATTACTCGCAAGTAATTAATTTAAAAAATTTAAAGTATATACATTCGAAAGAGTGTAAGAAAAGGAAGGTTTCCCTAGTTTTACTTTTTTTATACGATAATTTAGAATCTTTTTAAGGTCGTTTTAATGCACCAGATGTAAATTTTCAGATCTTTAATAAATATTTAAAAATACTTACAAAATGTTTTTAAAAATTGAAAATGAGAGAAACATTCATCCCCCCCCCCCCCCCGCTGTTTCGAATGCATTTTATTCCGTGCAATTGCAAGCAAAGTTCCAGATGTAAATAGAAAGATAAGAAACTCCGTAGGGTTAACATTACGCTCGTTTTGTGGTGGCGTGTCAATGGGAGCCTTAAAGATTGAAATTGCTTACGCATAACCAACAGAAAATTTCTGAAAAAAAGTCTTTTTTTTATATATATGAACTACTTTACAGGGCCGATTCTAGCAGGTGTGCAGCGCGTGCACCACATGCGGGAGGACAAAACAAGGGGCTGGCCGCAGGCTGCGTATAGTCCTATCAATCAAGCAAAAAAAAAATTTCGAATTTCTTAAAATAAAACTTATAAGTTGAATGAATATGTTGAATTTTAAATAGTTATTCAAAAATCAAAATAAGTTCAGTTTCCCAATTAACATAACACTGTTTAAGAAAAGTAGTGTTAGTTCATTCTCCATCAATGCAGTTTCTTTTGAATGATTTTCATTACAAAGAAAATTTTGAAAAACACTTCAATATCCACACAGTATTATTCATGTTAGCGAAGTTTGCCGAAATTTTATGTCATGTTGGTGGTACTTAGCGGTGCTTTAGCAAAGCCGATCCTAGGGTGTCAACCGCCCGCGTGCGAAGACCGCGTGCCGGCCCTCTAGGGAATTTTTTATATTTTGACTAATACTTGCATATTTAATTACCTATTATAATATTTGCATATTTACTTATTATAATTCTAATATTTTATTACTTATTACACAATACTTATATATTTAATTGTTTATTAGAATACTTATATGTATAATTACTTATTTAATACTTATATATTGAGGTTATATATATTCATCTACCTATATAAGAGTAAAAAGGAAAACATTAATAAAACTGCAAACAAAATTTGAAGTGCAAAACTTAATTTTTCGCGACAAAAACTACCGAAACTTAATCGCGACAAAAACTACCGGTAATTTAATTAATTGTACCTTATTCAGAGGTGTACACTACAAGATGAATTTATATATTATTTTAAATCTTAAAAAATACAAATTAATTTGAAATTAAAAGCATAATTACCTTTTTCCTATTTTAAACGAGCTAAGTGTACGAGATTGAATTGTGTCAATTTCAGCAAGCCATTTTTTTCGAAAGCGAGTCTGTTGATGGTAGAGATTACAAGCGTTTGTTTTAACTTCAAATAATCTTTAAGGCTAAAATGAAACATCGCCTGTGTCTCGCTATCTTCCAAACCAGTGATACCCAAAGTGGTCTATATAGACCCCCAGGGGCCTTTGACGACTTGCATGGAGTCCACGTCGGTGAAAAAATAATTTAGAGGTCCATAAGGTGCAAATGGGAGTCTACGATAGAGGCTCTCATTAAACCGCATCGTGATTTTAATTTTAAAAGAAAATGTAACCCCCCAAAGAGAAACCAGATTTTATTTATTTAACAGATTTATTTTCTAATTTTATATGCATATATAATGAGGTTAATTTGCACAGTTACGAGGGGACAGAATACATTTTATTGAAACAAGGACCATCGCTTCAGTTTTTCTTGCTAGAATTAAGATAAAAGAGCATTATATTGGACTCCACGAATTCTCCCAGTTTCTCGCAGACAATCTACCAGGATAATGTTTTTTGAACATATGTTCATTTGAATGCTCTCTATTCCGATTTTGAATATAGATTTGAGAATGCTTTGACTATATATGGTAGACAAAAAACAAAAAAAGACAGGACACAACTAACCGAAGAAATTTAGAGTTAAACTCAACAAGATTGATGCCAAATGTTGGAAATTTGTGATTGAAGCGTTAGATTCATCCCTGCCACTAAACGCATTTTTGTTTGTTGCTCAATTATTTTATGTATTATTAAATTTAAGATTAAAATTAATTAACATGTTTTTCTGAAATTTTCCACACTATACTTGTTAAAATTTTTAATCTTTTAAAGTAAGTAGCCCTGTACCAGTTGTCAAAAAGCCGTTTATCAATGTGCAAAAATTTAATATTAGGGGGTGTACCCCAAAATGAAAAGCATGGTAGGGGGTCTATGAGACAGAAAAGTTTGGGAACCTATGTTCCAAACATTCTTATTGCCTCTGTTCCCTTTAAGTTAGCTGACACCGGACATCCCGTAAAAGGAAAGAATGCCCTTTGTGACCCACTCGGGATGGGGAGAAGTACAGAAGAAAATAAGAATAATATCAAATTTTAATATAATTAATGGTCCTTATTAAAGGACGCAAATCACTGTCACTTTTCGTTAACATTACAGGAATGTCATTTCCAGGCATTTTCATTTTATGTTCATCGCTTTTTTTAAGATTTTGTAAAGAAACGTTTGCCACTCCGAAAGAAGAGGGATATATGTGACAAATACATTTTAGTTCCTCTGAAGACTGTTATATAGGAGGATACTGTCAAGGTCATTGGTAAAAAATGCACAGTTTTTCCGGAATTAACGATTTCGTGAGCCTGGGGTACTAAGCGCTTAGCGCGACTACTCCTGGGTTGAAAGTGTATTCAATATAAAAATATGGATGTTAGTTTAAAAAAAAATTGTGTAAAGCATTTTTCATTATGCGTTTTTTGTTTCAAAATGCTCGTAAGAATAAATCTCCTAAATAACCCGTCAGTCCTCTGTGCATCATAAAACTCTTTCACATGGAATAAAGCGCAACAGAAATAGATTATTTACAACTTCCCTAAATGACAGTGATGAATTTCATATCTTCCTACAGTTATTCTCTGGGTGTGAGTTTTGTTTTTCTCTGAAAGAGTAGTATTTTGGGTTTAAAAAGATAACGTAATGAAAAAATCTGTCATCACAGTATTACAGCACAGATCAAACGAAATGTTTTTTTTTTATTTGGTTATAGGATTAAGATAGCTTAAAGTGGAGATGACGTAATATTGCCAGATGATACATATAAATTATATCAGTGTAAATGTGTATCTTTTATTATGTCAGAAAATATTTTGTTTCAATTCATTCCAGTAAATTGGTTTCTTGAAACTTTTATTTTCGATATGCTCGCGCCCTTTTTGTAGGGTTATTACGCCCCACAGTTTTAGAAACGCTGAAGTAAACAATAACTTTTTAACACAGACATAATTTTAAAAACATGAAAGCCGAATTTTGAAGAACTGCAATTTGCCGAACGCGGCTCTAAACAAAATATTGTTTTGTGCACATTTGTCACCCTTAACGTAGTAATACCATATACAAAAGATAATCGTTTGTACCTGTATACCGAGGTCGGGGCCCCATATACTTGCTACAACAAATCAACACGCAGTGTAATTTTTATTTTTTAGAAAAAGATATAATCGTTACAAATTTTACTATCAGTTGTCGGAATTTCAATACAGTCTAAAATAAAATTCAGGCATTTAAATAAGGTACCACACCCACAGTTGTGCTAAAATATAATAATAACCATAATATTTCAAAAAATATAAATATTTTCATACCAATTTTTTTATAACAAAAAAAGTATATTCCGAATTCAGTCCAAATGTCGCCTCGAACATGGGTCCAGTTTCCTCGTGCCCTTGAGGAAACTGTCCCCCCCCCCTGGCTTTGTTTGACTATTGTCTCTATGCTGCCAACATAGAGACAATAGTAAACATGATATGGGGCTATATATACGTGAATTAGATCATATGAAATTACTCCCCAACTAAGAGTATACATGTAAGCGGGCAGATATATATAGATCAGGATTAGCTTTTAGTTTATGTTTTTTTTATTTCTGATTTCTTAGCTATGTTGTGAATCTTTTGATTCGTCTATTTGATTATATGGCATCTGGTTACAATTAGGACTTAAAAAAAACGCATCAAAGTAGCATTTTTTTTAACATAGTATCAAGTGCCATTAAGTTCCTACAATATAAAATTAAATTTAAAACTTCGCTATTAATATTATGTGTGAATCTTGAAGTCTTTTTATAAACAGGCTTTGTTATGAAAATCATTTACTCAAAAGTCAAAAGAAGCTGCAAGATTTTTCTCTTATAGCTTAATACCAACTAAACTATACAAAAAACTACCGTTTGATAGAGGTATAACTCACTAAAAAGGAAGATTAGTATTGCTTATAAGCGTAAAACTAAAGGCAAAAAAAAAAAAAAAAAATCATTCTTTCCCCTATTTTGTTTTTTTAAATTGTAAGGTTTTTACTAAATTAAAAACTTTTAACTTAAATTCATATTGAATTTAAACATTAAATTAACTGTATGAGATATTTTCGTAAAGCAACTTTCGTAAAAATCCTTTTTTACACGCCTTTAAGCATCAATCCACAGTGCGCTGCTATGTGTGTGTGTGCGTGCTATTAAACAAAAAACCCCTCTTTTTTTAATGCGGTTTTGTCGGATCCGACACGAATTTTGCTATCAGATGAAGGATGTTCGTAAAGAGTACACATTTAAGGACAATCGTTTAACAGACTAGGCACTAACATTTTATTTTTCTTAAATTATGCTGTGTTATAAGGAAATCGGGACTTGATTTTTCAATAACTGTTCAAAATTCAGCATATTTATTGGATTTATAAAAAGTTTCTTTTTTGGAGAAATTCGTAAAAATATTTGTTTGATTGATAGAACCATATACGGCCTGCAGCCGCCCCTTGGTTTGACCTCCCGCGTGCGGTGTAGCGCTGCACACCTGCTAGGATCGGCCCTGTACTTTAGTACTGAGTTTTAAAAATTACGAATTCAATTTTGGATTTTTTTTTTAAACATAAAATGTAACGATGCAATATAATCAAATAGGCGAATCAAACGATTCACAGCATAGCTCTAAGAACAAAAATAAAGCAGATATATATACAGGGTGCGGCGAAAAAACCCGGACAAACAATTTTTTAAACAACTTTATAAATAATTAAGAAATTGTCAAAATATAACAAATAATATTAAGAGTACACTCGTACTAATAAAGAAGTTTAATTGGTTTCAAAGTGACCGCCATTAGCAGCAATGCAGAAGCGCAAACGCTTACAGAAATTTTCCACAATGAGCCTCAAGTCTTTTACCTTTAATCTATCTCATTCCCGCAGAAACAATTGCTTTAAAGAGTCCAAAGTTTGGTATGGTTTAGTGCAGTCTCTGGACTCAAAAATGGACCATACACTGTAATCCATGAGATTGAGATCCGGCGAGTAGGGTAACTATTCTTCACATGATATCAAGTCTGGAAAATTTGCCTTGCACCACTCTTGTGTCTTTTTGGCCTTGTGAGCTGGTGCAGAGTCTTGTTGAAACGTCCACTTTGCATTTCCGAAATGCTTTTGGGCCCACTAAGTACAACAGCTTCAAGAATGTCCCTCTGGTACACTTTTTGATTTATTTTAACGCCCTCTTCCACAAAAATCAAAGGAGTTTTACCACTTGCGCAAATTCCGCCCTAGACCATGGCCGACTTTGAATATTGGCGATATTCAACAATTGCCAAAGGGCTTGGAGCGTCCACAGACCAGATTCAATCGTTTTGGGAGTTATGAACTTGTTGAACCGCAAAGAGCTTCTCATCAGTGAAAAGGAATCTCTCCCATCCCTGAATTGCGGCCCGTCTCAAAAGTTTTCGGCATCTTTGGAGCCGTACGAGTTCGTTTCTTTCATTGAGGAGCTGAAATTTTCGCAACTTGTAAGGCTTCAGTCCAAGCTCCGTTTTTGCAATTCGTCTCACCGATCTGACACATATTCTCATGTCCTAAGCAATTTTCTCATGGAAACCATCGGATTCATCTGGACTCGCTTTTCGATGGCCTTACGATTCATTGAAGTGTTTATAGTGCGTTTTCGCCCACTTCCTGGACGTCGACCATTATTGCCAAGCTCTTTGAAATGGCCAATTGCATCAAACACTGTTTGCCGAAGGTACAATAAGCAAATGAACGACTTCACATTTTCGTTTCCTTTGCTGAAACAACTCTAAAATAGCAGGCCTTTTGCTCGACATTATCAAAAACACATAAATTAAAGTACAAACTAAGAAATGAATTAAAAAATTTTTTTTTATTAAAGTGGTGGATAAAGAAACATGAAAATACCAATTAAAATGAAATTTGTTAATTATTTTAGGAGGCAAGAAATTTGTCCGAGTTTTTTTTGCCGCACCCTGTATATATATATATATATGTATATATGTAAGGACTTCTTCTAATTCTCCTTAACTGTACCCCGTGAAATTATTTTCTAGTTCTTTCGCCTCTGACTGTTATAATCTTAATCTAATTGTACAACCGTGTAATCTTAATCTTAATCTAATTGCTCCCGCTCATTTGCAGCCAATCACGACTCCTGTTATAAAAGAGTCGTACGACCTTCACCGCCACTATAAAAGCTCTGAACACACGGTTACGCACGCTTTTTCGCTTCTGTATTTTGTCTGCGTAAACATGTAGCCAGCTGCAGTGTGTTTTTGTGATGTGTTGTCCTTGTCTTGTTTTTATGTGTTCAAGATGTATAATAAATCGTTTTAATTAATCACCGGAATGCCTCGTCAATTCCAGCCAGAGCAAACATCGATCGTAATTAACGGTAATCATATAAAGAATATCTTTCAACGGCCACGTCTATTACAATAGCCCAGCCAAAGTAAACATCGATCGTAATTAACAGTAAGCATATAAAGAATATCTTTCAACGGCCACCGTCTATTACAATAGCCGGTAGGATCAAATAACCTGCTGGGAACGCGGGAAATATCGTCAAGTAAAATCCTAAAAGTGAAAATGCTACTAATGAAATGCGAAAGTGAGCGAATTGAAGCCTCGGAAGGGTATTCCCCTTACGCCTGATAACAAGACGGGGAAAATCCCGTTACTTCTGTGCTCCACCGTTGAAGAAGAAGAAAAAAAATGGCTAATTATCGCTGTGTTTTTATGTGGTGCGCGATGTCTGCAAGAAAAATTGAATTTTAAGGAATTGTGCTCACAACTAAAAAGGGAAATTTCATAGTATGTGCAAAAAAATGTGGCCATCAGTATATCCATCTGTTTCTTTTTCAAATTTTAAGATATTTAATATTGCATATTTTGTGTTGATTTTTTTTCACTTTAAATTTATTTTAAGTATTATTTATTTGGCATATTTTTAATAGCATTGCAATGCTTGTTTTAAGTTTGATAAAACAATATTTATTTAAGTAAGAAATTTAAGTTTTTTTTTTTTCATGTTTGATATTTGAATATTGAGATTATGACTAATATTAGTAATTGCAAAATTTTGATTTGTGTTGAAATTTTTTTTCATATTTGATTTTGAACATTGATTATTAGTAACTGCAAATTTTTGATTTGTGTTGATTTTTAATTTTGTATTTTTGTATTTTTGTTTTGTACTTCAAAATTTTTTAAGAATTATCTAAAATTTTAAGTTTATATGATTCTCAGATCGGGCTTTAAAATGGAAACTAATAATCAACCCAATTTAGCTGTAAATAGTAATACAAATCAAAAAAATTCCCAGTGAACCCTTTTTAATTGCATTTGACCCCGAAAATGGAATGAGAATAGAAGCATGGTTAGAGTATTTTAATAATGCCTGCAAAATTAGTAATAAAGACAATGATTGGAAAATGCTTAATATCTCTAAATACCTTAAAGGTTCTGCTCTAACCCATTATGTTAATTCTTGCCTTAATATTTCTAATTTTGATGATCTGTGCAATATCCTTATTGAAAATTTCTTAAAACCGAACATAGTAAATTTGTCAGATTTTTCTCAACACCAGCTAAGAAATAATTTAGATGAATATTTTCACCAGAAACTAAATTGTGGTAGACAATTAGGTCTATCTCCCCAACTCATTTTGGAAGGATTGACTGATGGAATGCCCACCAATATTAAACAATTAATGACCATTAACCCTCCCACCTCACCTACAGAATGGCTCAAGGTAGCTACCCGCCTAATGAAAACACAAGCAGCTAAACCAGAACCAAGTAGTTATAGACCAGCACAAAATGCTTACAGACCTCCCAATAACTCTTTTAGACCTAATTTTCAAAATTTTAACAGAATGCGTCCCCAACATCTCCCAAACCATCAGGCTCACAATTTTGTCAATCGAGGATTTAGACCCAACCACCACACACATTTTCAAAATGGAATGCCACCAACACCATGTAGTTTTTGTACTCGACAAGGCATTCTCAATGCTTACCATTGGAAGCAGCAATGTCCATTTAATCAAACCGAATTAAGACAACCCCATATAATTGTGACTCATCGTTGGCTACTACACTGCTTCTCAGAGCTCGGGGAACCCTGTTAGTAATCAACAAATCCCAAACCAGAGACAACAACCTTCTACTGAGGCCCCTGGCCCAGCATATTGACAATTAAAAGTGTCCGGACACGTCTCACCATTGCCAAGCCTAGCTAACTTGGACAATTTACCTTTTACAGGAAAAAGTAATGTAAATATTGTTATTGACACTGGATCCACCTTATCTTTAATTTCTGCAGATATTGTAAATAAACTTAAACTAACAAAACAAAGAACTAGGCTTATATATATTAATCAAGCCCATGGCAATTTTCAATTAAATCAACTATGCAAAACTTTCCTAAGAATAGGACAAATTGAACGAAATATAAATCTGTATATTATTATAGTAGTTTACCTTATATTATCTAGGACTACCAGAGTGTAGCCAATATAAATTTATGATTGATTGTGAACATAACCAATTGTTACAAAATGGACAAATTATTGTAAATAACTCTAGCAAAATCAACAAACAAATGTCTTTACACATACAGGAAAATGTAAACAAACCTAAACCTAATCAGGAAGATTTAGTCAGTACCTCAGAGGAAATTTTTTCACCTCTGATTGTCAAAGAACTATCTCCTAACCTGGTGCAACTTATTTCAGAATACTCCCATGTTTTTTCAAAAAATAAATATGATGTAGGTAAAATAAGAATGGAACCCCCTAGAATTAATTTATCTTCAGATCTCCCAATTTCTCAAAGAGCATACAGAACATCAGCTACTTCAGAAGCTGAGATTACTAAACGAATTCAAAATTTACTAGCTGCAGGTTTAATTAAGGAATCAAGTAGTTGTTATTCTTCCCCTGTTACTTTGGCTTATAAAAGAGATGAAAAACAAAAACAAGACTATGCATTGACTACAGAAAACTGAATGCAATTTGTAAAACAGATGCAGAACCCTTACCTCTAATAGACTCCCTGCTAGATAAATTAAATAATGCTAAAATTTTTTCTACTCTTGACCTTGCCAGTGATTACTGGCACATTCCTCTTCACGATAAAGATAAAGAAAAATTAGCTTTTATTACAACTGAAGGTTTATATGAATTTCAAGTTCTCCCTTTTGGTTTTTCGAAATG
>BMAO01021661.1:0-26850 GCA_019973975.1 Trichonephila clavata | reverse complement strand
ATCTCAAAACTATTAAATACCCACGAATTTTTTTAACACCAAAATTCCACAAAAATCCAATAAAATTCCGTAGTATTACTAATGGGTATAATACATATATAACGAAGTCTGGGAAGATTTACAATCCCTTCTTCAAAATACTATCGATAGCTTTCAACACACAGCAATAATTAAAAATAGCTTAGAGATTGTTAGAGTCACGAAGGATATGACAGTTTTTTCCATGCACGGCTTTGACTTCGAGGACCTTTTTAATTCTATTGATATAGATGATATGATTAGAGTTCTACATTTAATTTATGATAAATATGAATTGCATAATTCAATGAAAAAGGAAAATTTGATATCCTGGTTAATCTTGTTTTACAAGAAAATTTCATAGCATTTGATCAAAATCTTTTTAAACAGATCAGAGGATTACCTCAGGGTGGTCCTGCCAGTAATAGTTTAGCTAACCTATATTTACATTTTTTTTAAAATTGATCATATTTTTGATGAATCTTTCTTACTTTACCGTTATATAGATGATATAATAATTTTTGGTAAAAATAGTGAATTCAAACCAAATATTATGTTCTACCCTGACAATCTCAACCTTCTTAAAACTAATTTTAACTCTAATATGGTTGAATTCCTAGATTTAGACTTGCATCTTATTGACAATAGAGTAGTCTGTAACATTTATGACAAAAGAGATTCTTTTATTTCCATGTAATTAAAATTCCTGTATGGAACAGCAATTTGCATCTATCAATTTACAGAAATATTGTTTTGAATTTTTTACTTAGGAATGATATATATATATAACTTAACTACCAACAAAATAGATAAATTAATAATATCAAGAAATTCTTCCAATGCTGCTTAGATCATGACTATCCTTTTAACTTCTTAAGACATATATTCATCACAAATACATTAATCGTCTTGTTATTTCTGATTTCAAAACCACCATACAACAATAGGATTTCAAAGTCAGCATTTTAGTGGTTTTGCTGTGAAGATTCTGTTTTAACACTCTTCACACAGTTTATTTTTTCCACACCCTTCTTAAAAATTTATAAAATGAAAAATTTCTACATTTTTGGCAACCAAACCAAATTTCTACATTTTGACAACCAACCAATTTCTACATTTGTGACAACCAACCAAGTTATAGCCTACCAAATTTGAATGTAATCTTTCTTGGCGTCTTCCTTACAAGCTGGTATAAAGGATGCGTTTAAGTGCAATTTAGATTTTTCACAACATATAAAAGCTTTCCATCGGTTTCAAGAGTGTTGGATCTCCTGGAATAAGCTCTGTGAGCAGAAGTTTTAAAATCTTTTTGGAAGAATCCTTTTACTGGAATTCTTTTATATTTTTCTGCTTAAACATTTTGGGAGAATTTTTTGCTTAATAGTAGTCGGTTGTTCTTTCATATTTCTATGAGATTTTTTATACTTTGGATTTTTTATACTTTGAATTTTTTATACTTAGAATTTTTATACTTTAAATTTCTATTTATTTTATTTTGGTCTTTCCTACCGAGTTGCAAAGGAGAAGGTTGGCGCCTTCAAACTAGTTTAACCCCAGTTATTCGGTCCTAAGTCCAAAATTGCATTTTGACTCGCTAGGTTCTTATTTGTATTTCATTAGATTTGATCTTAAAAATTTTTTTTTTCTGTTATGTTCTATATTTTATATAAATTTCTTCCATATATATATATATATATATATATATATATATATATATATATATAATGAAAAACAAATTCCGCTAACCAAAGAAAATTTGTTTTTCAAATAACAATAAAAACAGACACACTACTAACCTGAAATACAAAATTACTATTACTATGGATTATAATCTCCTTGATAATAGATTACTACATGTTTGACACTAAATTCAATTAGTACCTATTGAATTAAATTCATTTTAAATTGTATTCGATTAGCAAAAGAAAATAAATCAGTCCTGAATTCATCCATAACCCCAAAGAAAACACACAGTTTTTTTTTAATATGATTCATTAATATTTCGTAACAAGCAGCACGGAATTAGTTTTTAAAATAATGTTGATGTTCAATAATAATTTTCAAATATAATGAAAACAAATTACTTACGCTGGACAAAGAAAATTTGCTTTTTATCAAACATCCACATAACACGGACACACTCACTACTAACCTAGAAAACAATTTTTAAAATTTTTCCCTTTAGGTACTGAGGGAAATTTTCCCTGTCCCTCACGATGTCAGCGCCCCTGGTGATTTCGGTTATTTTTAACATTAAGATTTTTTTGTCCCTATGGGCTTTAGGCAGTAATAGAAAAAGAAACTTTTTTGTAGAAAACTTTCTCTTCGTCCATTTCCTCGTGCCCTCATAGGTTTAACAACCACTCCCCCCCCCTTCCATTTTCCGACACGATATCTATCTATAGGGTATTTGTAAATCCCTATACGTTTTTTAATATACTTCTCGGAAATATAATGAGTAGTTACATTTCAAAAGATCTCTTGTACGCAATAAGGGTGCATACTCGTTCAAAGATTTCTTCATTGTGTGAAATAGTTTATTATTGTAACATTTAAGTATCATTTGATTTGCATATTTATTGGCTGCATTTTCTTCTTTTGCATGATCTTGTGTATTTTTAACATTTCAGCATATTACAATTTTTGATTGAATGTATTTTTTTTTTCAGAATAATAATTTAGAAATATGGACGAAACCTATTTTACCATCGAATCAAGAGGAAACTTCACTTGCTGTTTTATTTTTAAATAGGTCTGAATTTACTAAAATTTCCAAAATTGTTCTAAAAGAACTTGGTTTGCGTTCCCCCAATGGTTATTTTGTATTGAGCGTATTCAGTGATAAGAGATATGGCTTTCTACTCCCCAACGCAACTCTGGCGCTTCACATTGCAGCAATGGATGTAATCATGTTAAAATGTGAACTGATCGTTAAATAAAACGTGCCATTCGATTTTATATTCTAGTGATGTGCGTGTGGATCATGTAGATGGTTGATTTGTTTAATTTCATGCCTTGAAGAATTTTCAAAAGTTCATTTGTGTAATTCAGATTTATTTCAAAACGACTCTGACCATCAGACAATTGTCTTTTACTGCAATTTGTTGAATTTTAGATGAGTCATTTAGTCATTGTAAGCATGATAGTTGTCCGCCACACGGGACTAATAAATATGACTCTTGCTTTTTAAAACTTAACAACTTTAATTTTGCGTTTAAAAAATAAGACAAATGCCAGCAGCTTTGTGCGGCGAGAACCTCTCGTTGTGAGGGAGAGTACAGGAACTGAGCATTCTACCCAGATTATATTACACAAACAAGTCGAAGCAAACAACTTGTTGCTATTGCGCAAAAGATAAATACAGTAGATGGCGTTGGTAAAAGACGTGGCAGTAAAACTATTACACAGAAAATACATATGAAATACAAATTGCAAATAATAATAATAATTGAATAGAAATTAAGTATCGTGTATAAATGAACATACATAGCTCATTAAATAATGAAGATACAGTTTGAATAATAATGAAAATATAACTTGAATAATAATGAAAATATAACTTGAATAATAATGAAAATAAGAGAGAGAATGATACAATTCCATCCAAACAATTATTCTAACAATTTATGACGCGGACAAACATTAACTAAATGTTTTCTGAACTGATGAACTTGAAGAATTATTGTGAGTATAACTTTAAATACATTGGTATTTTGTTAGATTGAAATTAGAAATGTTTTTGTATAGATGAAGAACGTTCTTCTCTTTTTAATTTCTTTTCTTTTTTAAAAAGCTTTTTTTAACATATTTGATTTAATTGTTCTAAAATTCTAGTTTTTTTTTTTTTTAAACTGCAACTTTTCTTAATTTATTTTTGAGGTACCTCAAACGAATACCTTCTGCAAAATTATTTTAAATATGCACAGTAAATATGTGTATATTTAATGAAGTTCTATTATAGAAATGATATTTATATGGAAAAAAATATGTTTTTTAATAGTTTTACATTTTTAACATATGTCATCTGATTGGGTAAGGAGAATCCTTAATTACCCTGAAAAATAATTAATATCAAAAGATGTTTTCTAACAAGCTTTTACATCCAGAGAAATAATGAAATTATAATGTTCCGCAAACCCATTTATCAAAGTAGATTCCCAGAGTGTGGCAGTAGCATAATTCACGCCTGTGAGTATGCTACTGCGCTACTAATCAGTGGCGTAACGGAAAATAATTGGGCCCCTCCGCAAGGTCAGATCTTGGGCCCCAAGCCAGATCTTATACATATACTATATATATACTTGCTAGAAAAAGTGTCTGCGTTCACCTACTACTGCTTACATAAACAACACAAATTTTTTTTTAAAATCCGGAATTTTTTAAAATTATATTTTATTTAGTTCATTCCAAGTATTGAAAATAACAAGAGTAAACTCGGTTTGCTTTCATAGCTTTTAAAACGAGGACAGGTTTTCAGCGATACCAACAAAAAATCTAGTCGAAAATGTCTGCGTTTATTGTTTTAGTAGTAACTATACAAATTATTTAAAAACGATAATGATCTATTTAATAGCTGGTTGGATAACCCCGAGTTTTGAAAACCTCCTGAAGTCGCTTCGGCATTGAATTATCAAATTTAGTGGTTTCTTCAGGGCTTATCTTCTCTCATTCGTCCATAAGAACATTCTTTTCTGGCAAGTGTGCGTGTGTGTATACAAAGGACTGCCAAACAATAACATAATGTACCTTTATACATCACGTAAAAATATTTAATATTAAACTTGTAACTGAATACAAAATCAACCGGAGTCTGAGTAAATGAAGAAAATAATGTATAACATTAGAGAGCATTTATAATATTTATTCAAACGGGAAATCTAATGATAGATGACCTGGTAACTTTAATAAAAACGAACACTAAGAAAGACACAAACACTGCAGAATAATTTTCAATTTAAAATTCCTTTGAAAGAAAAAAGCTATCACTTACCTCATTTTTCATTTCTGAATCCCGGGATAAGCTTCACATAAAGTTCGATTATATTCTAGCGCCGGGGTGGGCATTACGTCTATCGCGATCGACCGGTGGACCGCCAAGATATTTTGAGGTGCCCACCTAAAATTTTTACCAGTTAGTAATATACGGAAAATTCAAGATTGGCTGACAGTACGCACACTAAGCCCCCCCCCCCTTCTACTGACTATAACAACAAACACTAACTTGAGATAAAAATGTTTTATTTTTTTAATGTTTTTTATTTTTTTCATAAATGTATCATTTGATATAATTATATTTGGGGCTATAATTATTAAGTTTGTATTTTGCGTTTTACTTTAAACGCGGTTTTAAAAGTGTTGTTTTTTTTAGTTCTGTATAGGTATATAAGAGAGTACATATATTCCGTACTTAATATTAAGTTATAATAATAACCTTTTTCTTACCTCACCACACCTACGACATTGGGCAGTTGAGTACGTAAGAACTTTTAAAGGGAAGGGAATCGAGGGTTGAAGGTCTACCATTCTCGTATCATACCCAATACGCAGATAAACATATTTTTTTGATTGTGTTGATTGTCGGGAACAAAAAACAGCAAAAAATAAAATTCTGAATAAATAATTAACATAATAAATAAAAAAATTACCAATATCAAATACTTAATTACATTTTACATGCTATATACATGGGATTGTAATGAATCGGGGGGAAAATGAAAGGTTATGAGGCCTGACCCGTGGACTCCTCCCCGCACTTGTGTGCGCCACTGACACTTGGTGGACCGCAACTCCTTAAAAAAATTAGAAGTAGCCCGCAACCGGAAAAGTATGCCCACCCCTGTTCTAGCGTATATAAATACTGCAACTTTTAATAAGGAGAGTTCTTTGTATGAAGCAAAAATGATCTCATGAAAAAAGAAATAAAAAACTGATACATTCCATTGTGCTTTTTTCTCATTATGCTTCATTTAATGGAATACTCATGAATCTATCATCAAATAAGCATTTAAAATCCTCTCTATGCTTTTCCAAGTATCGTAATGCTATTTTACTTCAAAAAAGCATAACAGATGTACGTTATTTACGACTTCGCTAAATGAAAATGAAACACAGGGGGGGGAGGGACTAAAGACGCCAGTAATTTACTCTGCTGCTTCTTAAAAAATAAATTATGTCTTTTCCCCTACTGCCTGCAACTAATAATAACAGGGATGAATTTTTATATCTCCCTAGCATTTTATCCGATTCTCCATCTAACTTTTGTTTTATTTGTTAGTATGTAATCTAGGTTTATATAAAAAGAAAACCCACACTAAAGAGAAGTATCTCTCGTCGCCTGGATTACTTCAGATAAATTTTTTTTTTTGATTTAGCTGTAGGATTAAAGATATATAATGAGCGTATTAAATTTTGATTAGGAATGACGTTAGATCGCCAATTGGAAAACCACTTAAAAATTCAATTTTTTAAAATGTGAAGCGAATTTTGAGAAAACCTACGTTAATGGTGTCAGTCAGGCTTTGGGGCCCCTAGAAGCCTTGCCCCCCCTCCCCGCAGTACGGGGGTTGTGGGGGCGTACGTTACGCCACTGCTACTAATGCTACTAATAATGTACGCTACTACACTGCTGGCCACCGTAAATGCAACACCCTGAAGGAAGCACGGAAATAACATGAAATTCACATAATGCATTAGCGGAGGTGAGATATGCAAATGATTAGAATTCCAGCGCAGACACACATCACGCACGCCTGTGGCACCACCTCAAAGCGCTATTTAAGGCTTGGAGATTTCGACGATTTCAAGTTTGGCAATTGTGTTTTTCTTGTGTTTTTTTCAAAAAATGATCAGTTATGTCTCGTAGAAAACAGCGATCAGCTTTTGATCAAGTATCCGAGTTCGACAGAGGAAGGATAGTGGCCTACCGATATTGTGGGTTATCTTTCAGGGAAATCGGTAGTCGTGTTGGACGAAACCAAACAACTGTAATGCGGATATGTGACCGTTGGATTCAGGAGGGTATGACGGACCGACGTAGTCGATCGCATTCACCTCAGTGCACCACTTCACGTGAGGACAGGCAAATTCTGCTCATGGCAGTGACGGATCGCTCAGTCACATCACGAACCATAGCACAGCACATTGAGTCTGTAACGCCTCATTCAGTGTCTGCGCGTACCATTCGACGCCGTTTACAGCAGAGTGGTCTGTCCGCAAGACGTCCATTGCTTGGTCTACCCTTGACGCAGAACCACAGACGTCTCCGCCGCCAATGGTGCGATGAAAGAAGGATGTGGGCGGCAGAAGGGAATAAAGTTGTCTTTTCTGACGAGTCACGCATCTTTCTGCAACACCACGATGGTAGGATTCGAGTCTGGAGACATCGTGGAGAGAGGAGGGTGAACAGCTGCGTTATGCACCACCACACTGGTCCTGCACCGGGTATTATGGTATGGGGCGGTATTGGATATCACTCTCGCACTCCTCTATTACGCATTGCCGGTACTTTAAACAGCCAGAGCTACATCTCCGAGTCGTTGGAGCCAGTTGTCCTTCCTTTCCTTCAGGGCTTGGCCACAGCCATATTTCAACAGGTTAATGCACGACCACACGTGGCACGCATTGTCCAAAGGTCACCGTCAATCACCAGATTGAATTGCTTCCCTGGCCGGCTCGCGCTCCGGATCTTTCGCTGATAGAAAACATGTGGTCCACGGTTGCTCAACGATTCCCCCAGATTACACCCTCAGCTGCCACACTAGATCAACTTTGGCAACGTGTGGAAGCTGCTTGATCTGCTGTACCCCAAGAACACATCCAAAGTCTCTTTGAATCAATGCCGAGGCGTGTGCCAGCGGTGATCTCCAACAATGGCGGCTACTCTGGCTACTGATTCTGGCAAGAACCACACTTCACAGAAATCTATAAATTTAATCATTTGATACTTGGTCAACATGTTATCTACGAAATAAATTTTGTTGTGCTATCTCTTGTCTTTTTTGATGTTGCATTTACGGTGGCCACAGCAGTGTATTATGCTACTAATAGAGTGGCGTACCCTGTCAAAACTCCTGTATTATATTTATTCTATCTGCTGCAACAAATATTCTCGCTACGAAAGCTTCCACGTTGTCTACCGGGAACTTGCACACTAATGCTTCCATATGCCCCAAAAGACTTCTTGTGGTCATAGGTATGGTAAACGTGGTCACAGGTTCACTCATCTGATCAATGGGTTCAATTCATGTGACGTCACGATCACGTGATTATGTTTTCTTTTGCTTATCGCCTAACTCAAAGGAGTGAATCGAGACAGCGCTATATGCACTCAGTTTTTTTAATGCAATGCAAGCGCCATCTGTTGTCCAAAATATTATTTATTTTTGTGAATATATCTCATGATTATATTTTCAAACCTCACTTTAATCTGCAATTAATTTAGAAAATGAAAAATAATTTATAGTATTATAAAATAAATATGATTGAAAAAGCCAAATACATTGGATTTTGTAACTTTCATTAAAATATCTACACTTTTGCTTTGCGTGAAGAAAAATTAAGGCATAAAATATTAGAAAAATAACCTAAATTTTTATATAACATGTAAATTAATTCAAATAGATTTAAGAGCTATCGGAACCCTCTATACTGATAATGTTAAAAAGACCTTTTTCAATGTACCTTTTCTAAGCACCTGTCGGAAATACCACACAATTCCCACAATTTTTTTTTTTTGCAAGTTAAACATACATTTAATATTATACTGAAATGAGCTTTTTTTTTTTTGAAATTTCCATTAGTTTTTTTTTTATTTGATGTATAGTGAGGAAACAGTGTTTTTCGACTGAAAAAAAGTATATACAAAATTTTGCTGAAAGCTCATTTCGTTATATACTAGAATATATAAAGAATGTATTATGTAAATTTTGTTGACATCAGATATATACTTTCTGAGAAAAGGTACATCGAACCTTCAAAAATGACATTTTGAGAAAAACACATTTTTATAAAACAATGTTACCTTATTAAAACATTCCAGCTCCATATTCCAAATTTTCAGCATTTTTTAAATTTTCATCTTGTTTCATTCTTTTAAGTCTTTTTACTTTTCTAATGTCCTTAGTTTTCTGTAATTGGCCTTGTAATCCTCTCTTTGTCGAGAGGTTCCATGAAGCATGCCGCATAATATCCTGGCTCTATGTTAAGTATTTCTTAAAATACCCAGCTTTGTTGCATTCCCTTTATTAAAGGGTGCAATAGCATCATATGTACCAAAGGAAAGTGTTTCTATGAGCACAAATGTCTTTTTAGGGACACGAGACCAAATAATATTATTAATGCTTTCATTCGGATTCTGCATGTTTCCATGCAAGCATTTTTTCAATAATTCTGGATCCGAAAGGTCCCTAAAAATAGGCCTAATGGCTTCAACAACAGCAACTGGAAGTTTATGTTTGTGGAGATAAACTGTATTTTCCAGTTGAGCCTTCTTATACTGACACCATGTTTCAGGACCTGATGGACAAAATCCATGCTGTGGATTTTTATCCGTAGATATTTTGTGAAGAAATATTTCCCATATAGCTTGTCTCATATTCTTTACACTTGATAAATTTCTTCGAATGGCAAGACCATAATATGTTTGCAATTGATCAATAGTTGCTTCTGTTAATCTATTTTTGTCACATAATGCTTTGCCATCTGATAACTTTCGCCCCCTCATTTTTAATTGAAACGTCGGAGGCGAGATCCCATCCGTTTCATAACATGCCCTAAAGAAATTTTAAAAAATGACGTCAAACTTCAAGCTGGCCCAAGAGGAAGTGCAATGTTTACCTTTTTTCTGTCCATTTAAATCGGTGACTCGCGTTTAGATGATTCTTTAAAAACAAAATTTTAGCACTTCTAATTAAGCTAGAGATAAAAATGAGGTATTTTTGGAAAGGTAATGAGCTGAAGAATTTAAAAATGCAATAACCTAAAATTCACATTTTAAAAAATTTACCTTTCCAACTCCCCTTAAAATCTATTCTTTTTTTCAAAAGAATTAAGTAATATGTCAACTTATCAAGTAGTTTTTTAAAAGTACCTTTTAAGAATAACCTTCTCAATGTACATGTATTAATTTTTTATAAATACAACATTTAAGCTATTTTTTTCAACACACACATTACAATATATTGAAATCAAATATAATCACCAGGATATCATATTTTTATTGCATATTTATGCCAAAAGTTAAATGATTACGCTGAGTAATCTTGTCATAACAAATGCTATCAATATGTTGCAAAATTATATGTCGAATTGAAAAAATTATTTTCAGTCATATTTAATTAAAGTAGTATTTTAATGTAGAACATACATTGGAAAATAACATATTAAAAAATTACGGGCATTATAAGTTTTTGTTTTATGTCTTAACAAATTTTAAATGCGTTTTTCTCAGAATTTCAGTTTTGAAGGTATAAAAGTTCTAATCCCTAAGGTTTTTTTTTTCTGTTCATCATAGAGCCGAGAAATTTTTTTGTATATACTCCCAACCGTATGTTCTATAAAAAAGCTGAGATCTCTAGTTATTTTTTTTAAGAAATGCTTAAGTTACTATTTAAAAAAATTTTGTGTTTTTTCCAGGTTTTTTTAGAAAAATTATTAAAAACCAACAAGGGAATAGATTTTCAAATCCATGCTAACTTTTTTTTGCAATAATCTATGAAATATAAATAACTTTAAAAGACTAAAAATGTAAAAAAAATAAAAAGTAACATTTTCAAAAATAATTGACTAGTTTTTCATGTAATTGAAAAAATAAAATTATATCAAAATATTTGTCCCACTTGTCAAAACAATAGATATTGCAACACTTTTCATTAGGTATATATTATGAAACTGTTTAAATCACAAAATGTGTTGAAAATTTAACTATTAGCTCAATTACTTTCATAGGGATCAAAATGTTTTTTAATTATATGTGGGCTTATATTAGGGAATAAAAGAGGAAAATAAATACTTTTTTCAACATTAATTTAATAGAAAAAAGTCAGCTCTTTAATTAATTTATTTTTAATGTATTTTTTTTCTTCAGTTTTTATATCGTATCATGTTAAGCTATTTTTTTTCAACACACACATTACAATATATTGAAATCAAATATAATCACCAGGATATCATATTTTAATTGCATATTTATGCCAGTAGTTAAATGTGAATGACTTGAAAGAATAAAGAACCACAAAAATGAAAATAAATTAATCTTATTTATTAACTGAATGGAGAGCAGGAACCTCCCGTTAAGAATTATTTATTTTAATTACCATATATAAGTATGATCAAAATATGTATTGATGGATATAATTTCTTGTGAATTTAACAGTAATCCTTCTTTAATATTGTTTGCTTCTTCAGTAGTTGGATTTTTGAGTGTATCAGCAATGCATCTTTTTCTTCGTGCAGAGAAATTCCCGGTTGTTTTTCAATCTTCTTTTTTATATTTATAGTTGAGGATTCTATTATTTTAATTCTTTTATTATAGTGTTCCTTTCTATTATAGTAAATATTTAATATACTATCTAGGTTCCTATGAATTTTACTTTCTTCTTCTAGTGTAAACTCGTATTCATCAATAAGAGCAAGAATGCTTTAAATTTTTCTTTTTTTTTCTTGGATTTATTGTTGCCTATCGGTTCACTTATTTGAGGATTCCAATAGGTGAATAATATTAAATTTATTTCGTTCGTCGAAAGTTTGCGTTAACTTTGTAATTTCCATCACAATCAAGCGACAACCTTTTTTTTAAAACAATTTTACAGTTTATTTCTCAAACTTTCAAATCAACACCCTAGTTCAATGATCAGAGGAGAAGTGAGTGGGATTCCCACGTTTTACACAACGCTCAGTTTAGTTACAGTTAACACATTGTACTAAACAAGTTAAAATAATATATATAAAAATACAAAAATATAAATTACAAATAAAGTTTAAAAAATTAATAAAGATTGTTTTAAATTACATGGTGAATCAATAATATTTTAATTATGTATTTTTAAAATTATAATTAATTAATAATTAGGATTTCCTGTGATGCTCTAAGTTCGAGCCACATGTTAGGCTGATTGGTACAGCCATCTAGTGAGGGAATTCTCAACTAAAACTCTGCCTTACATTACTCCCTTGTCAGTAACGAAGTACGATACATAGAAAAATAATATGGCAGGGACAGCTATAAGAATTATTGAACAAATTCGAATTTCCTTCTTAACTTCTGCAATAACATTTTTGACATCACTCATTGATCCATACTTCTTACACAAATTCTAAATCACAAATACACTGAATATATATTTTAACATCTTGCAAAATACACATCACTTTATATTATTTATATATGCATGTCATTCCAAACTATACATTTTTAATATTTGACTCGTTGGAAATATTAGGAGAAACTAATAATAATTTCATTTTAAACAATACTGTATACTTTTAAAAGTTACCAAACTTCTTAATAAGTACACAAGACTTTCAAATTTAGTACACTATATACGTGAATTAAAAAAATACGTACACAAATAAAATACCATATATACCAATTATATTCAATGATGATAAGTTATAGCATGATGCTTTAACCAACAAATATAAAATTAAATCATCAATACGTATTTTAGAAACAAAACAGTTATTTGTAGCTGTACTTTTAACAACAAAATTGCATTAATTTTACATTAGAATTAAAAATAATTAGTTACTCTGCAATGATGCATATTAATTTTGTGAATTATTATGAAGCATAGATCAAATTCATTAGTGTAATAAAAACTAAATTTTAACATTTATATACATAATGGGTAATTTTATAATACACTGAAACTTTCCTATTTACAAGAAAAAATATCGGAAAACTTAGGTTTCAATTTACCACATAATAATAATAACTTAGTTAAACATTAATACAATTCATTTACACCACAATTGAACAAATTTATATGCAAAGCCATATCTATTCATACACATATTTGATGTAACACATATCTATTTATTTATATACATTACTTGATGTTAATATATATCTACTAGCTTTCATGGCCCGGCGTTGCACGGGCTTTCTCTACTTTTATAAATTTTCCGTTCGCTTCACAAAATCAGCATGACCAATATTCTTTTTCGAAATTACTTTGGCTTCTCTATTTTTTCCCCTCCGCTAAGCCCGGCGTTGTACGGGCTTTTACCGAGTGTATAACTTAATCCCCATGAGAAGTTCCTCTTTCCCTCATGACGCCATTCCCCTCAGGGGGCTCACCTTCTTTAGGTGAGTACGGGTGTCACAATCCCGAGGTGCCCTAGTGATCTTTTCCTTTTCCCACGGGGTTTACTGTCTTTGGTAAACATGAGCTTCACGAACCCGGGGTACCCTAGTGATCCTTCTGTATTTTCGACACTATTTCTTGTCATTCAATTCATTCTTTCTTGCTCTTCCCGTCTAGACCACAAATATTAAAACAAATGTTTAGTGCAGTATAGCCAAAATCGGCTCTTGCGCCAATAAACCCCAAAATCACTCAATCACTCATGACGCCATAACTGCTGTGTGGGTGTGTTCACGTATGATGTGAGTGCATGGCCCGGCATCGCTCGGGCTTTTCCGTTTAACATATTTTCCCTTCCTTTCAATAAATCAGCACTTCCTATATTATTTTTCGAAATTAGTTTGACTTTTTTATTCCTCCCCTCCCCGCCTAGCTTAGCCCGGCGTTGCACGGGTTTTTACCGAGTGAATTACTTAATCACCATCCGGAATATCCTGTTTCCCTCAGGACGACAACACTTCTGTGTGTCTATACGCATGCAATGTGAGTGATTTCCGTAACAAGGTCATTACATTTCCCATTCTCGAAATTTGTTCACTTTTTTTCGTTGTGAGACGGATTTCATTCCTTTCCATTTAACCCGGGGTTATATGAACATATTGCCATGGAAATTCCCCTTCCTTTATCGAAGTCCCCGGTAAATGCGTGATTTATATATAACAATGTCATATATTACAATTCCCTTATTGGAAATATCTTCCAGATCTTACTGATGTCCCAAACAGGTTTCTTTTCTCTCTCTCTACAGCACGGTGTTACAGTGGCTTTTTTGAGTGTAGAACTATTTTCCCCCTTACTCTCGTCAGATATAAGATTTTTCTTCAAATTTCTATTACTGACTTGAAAAACAATATTGCTTTAGTAAAAGTAATAAATTTAAACAATAAAAAGAAAACTATTCTGATGCTTGATTAAAAAAATCATCATTTTTTTTTATAATAGATAGCTTTTAGGAATCTAAAATAATAAAATAATTTTCAGGTTTTCATTAATCGATCAATCGTTACTTACAGTTAGCTTAAAAATGTCTCTCTAGAACGTATTTTTATCCTAAATAACAGGCGATATACTTTTTATTAACAAATAATTAATTTAATAATAAAATAATAGAAAAATTCCTTTGATTTTTAAAAAATATATTAATTTAAATCCATTATCAATAAATACTAATAAAAAAATTCTACAGATAGCTCCTGAAACGTTTGGATGTTTGATTAAACATATGTAAGTGTTAAAAATCCACTTTTGGGGGAAAACCTAGTTATATGCTAACATTCACTGAAAAAAACATTCAAAAAGAAAATAATACTATTTGATAAAAACATTTAATTTTTTTAATTTTAATTTAATAGAATTTCATTCCACTCTGTGTTAATTAAATTATTGAAACACGTATCTGCGAAAAAAGTATATTATACAAAACTAACTTATTAATTATTTTATAATAAAATTGATTAAAAATGCTTATTTAGCAATTTATTATGACATACCATTTCCTTAAATAATGGCAGCACTGAAAATGAAGTAAATTTCAGATCAGTGGGGATGCAACAAGTGAATTCAATCATTGAAGAAGGGAGAATTTACGGAGGTGGGAAAAATAAGCAGAAATGAACAAAATCGAATTCTCTAGATTCGAACCCAGACATAAGAATTTCTGCCTGGCGGAAGCGACGCGCTTTCCAACTACGCCACATGGATCCGTAGCGGAGAGTGAAAATAGGCAATAATAATGAATGGGAGGTTCAAATTGAAATTAATTTTTAATTGAGGGGATCCACAGGATATTCACATAACGATTGAAAGATTTCGATTGAAGATAACATTCAAATGTATCGCAAAATATTTATTGATTTATGACATATTAAGAACACGCAATTAATAATAAAATGAAGTAAATTTCAGATCAGTGGGGATGCAGCAAGTGAATTCAATAATTGAAGAAGAGAGAATTAATTTACGTGGGAAAAATAAGCAGAAATGAACAAAATCGAATTCTCTAGATTCGAGCAAAGATATAAGAATTAGACAATCTGCGGCCTAGCGGAAGCGACGTGCTATCCAACTGCGCCACACAGACCCGTAGCGAGAAATGAAAATAGGCAATAATAATGAATGGGAGGTTCAAAATTAAATTAATTTTTAACTGTACGGAATCCACAGGATATTCACATAACGATTGAAAGATTTCGATTCAAGATTACATTTAAATGTTTTGCAAAAAATTTATTGATTTTTGATATTTTAATAAAAAAGAATTAATAATCAAGAATATATAATATGAACATAGCTTTTTTTCCCTAAGGAATTTATGCCTATTTAACTGACTATTTCCAAAAAAAAAAATTCGAAATGGGCAAATTTTTCGTTTATTACGGAATTATAAGTCAAAAAAAGAAATATACATTAGGCATTATTTTAAAGTAAACTATAAGTTTTATGAAAGAGAACAAAAATTTCGATACTGATAAATATTTTAAATGAATCTCAGACATGCATTGAATGCATTTTATCATCTTAATCTGACATATATAGTTATTTAATTTTGAAAATTATATAAAGAAAAATTGACGAAAAAATAACTTTTTCACTCGCATTTTTTTTTTTTTTTTACTCGCCAAAGTTACTGATTTCCCATGTTTAAGGCAGAATTTTTTAGTGTTACCCTTGAGTTAGATGCGGTCGACGGCGAAACAGGTGAAAAGTCTTTGGCGCAAAGCTAATTTTCGACGCCAATGTTTGGCTAAATGTAAAATCGCGTATTTTTAATTATTTTAAAAATTATTACCTTCATTTTTAGGGCATAATTTTTTAAGTTAATGCTCTCAAACTTCACAAACTATTTGCAAAAATACAGTACTTTGAAATAAAAAATGTACAAAAACTACTGTTTAAGTTATTTCTAAGAAAAACAGCAGTTTACGAAAATCACAAAACGTTTTTTAAAATCCATAATTTTAAAGCAATTTTTTCAATCTTCGTATATGTTACGGATAATATCGCTTTACACACGGAAAAAGAGTCTCGTGCAAAAACTTTTTTAAATAACGAAGTTATTCAATGTCGAGTAAAAATTTCGAGTAATATTTAAAAAATCGCAGAAAAAAAAAGTTTTGGTCATTTTATTTTTTAAATGAATGGATCTAAAAGAGAAAACTTGAAGTTAATTAGTGTAGAATATCGATTTAATAACACGAAAACCAATTCATACCCAACGATTTAGAAATAATTTTCATAAAAACGCATCAGTTTTAACACTATTTTAAAAAAATTCGAAAAAAAGAAAATATCGTTATTTTACAAAAAAAATTATACCGTACCGTGGCGAAATAAATGATCTTTTCGATTCTGTAATTATTTTTTGGCTGATTTCAACACCGAAAATTGGATGAAAATTTTAAAATGGTGGAAAACGTAAGATTACGGCTCGGCCGAAACGGAATGGAAGTTCCGCCAAGTAAACAACCGGCAGGAGTAAAACAATCAGGCGTTTTAAAGTTTTTAATTATATCTTTTCAACTAATTACAATATCGGAATATAAATGGGCAATACGGCTTCCCCGGAAAATTCCCGATCTTTTGGTACCTTCCGCGGTTTTCTGCTTCGTACGGTTCGTGAGAAGATAGACGCACATACGTACATAGATAGATAGATACGTTTGTTTACCTTCGAACTAGCTTTCATGGCCCGGCGTTGCACGGGCTTTTAACGAGGGTATAACTTAGCCCCATGTTAATTTCCTTCTTTCTTTCTGAAGCCATCACTTTTATGTGGGTGTAACGCGTGCAATGTGAGTGCATGACCCCTGAGTGCGTATCATGGCTTTCTCGTTTAGCATTTTCCCTTCTCTGCACAAAAACAGCACATCCAATAATATTTTTCGAAATTACTTTGACTTCTTTGTTTCTTTCCTCTCCCCAGGCCCGGCGTTGCACGGGCTTTTACTGCGTGAATAACTTATATATAATCCCCAGGGGAATTTCCTTTTTCCCTCAGGTCGATAGCACTTATGTGTGTGTATGCGCGCGATGTCAGTAATTTCTTTAACTATGCCATTAAAACTCCCTTTTTCGAAATTTGTTCTTTTGTTGGTCTGGTAATTAGGAGAGACGGGTGAAAGCTCAGGTGTCGTCCTCGTCACTTGACCATGGTTGAAAATTTCAAGGTTCGTCGCCAAAAACCCTCGAGTAGGTGAACATTTCGACTTTAAAAATAACTCACTAACTTTTGAATTCTTTCGTTGCAATTTTTTAGCCCCCCCCCCCCCCGAATTGCAAACGTAGCTTTCTTAAAAATAATTGTATGTTTAAAAAAGACAGAAAAGTTGAAATTTTTCAAATTACAAAATTTCACTACTACTTTAAATCTTGAAGAAAAATTGAGAGGATTTTTTGAAATGTTCGACACACGGGAAAAAAAGTTTCATGCTGTTGGACATAAAAAAAAAATTTCATTTTGGAATCCGAATTTTTTGTAGTGTCCATGAGTTTTTCCAACCACCACGCGCCATGATCTCGGGTGGATAGACTGATTCGAACCCGACCTTTTTGTGAGTTTAGAGTTTTGTAGTTGGCAACAGCTGCAATGTAGATTAAACTAACTTAGCACGTGTATTTAAGGAGACCGATGTTGGTCAAGAGATGATTGTCCGTTTCAGACGAAATGATTTTGCTCTTCGATTGAAGGCATATGAGATATGTGCAACTGGTTTGTTGCTTAGTATTTTTTAAAGATGTTTCGATTTTATTAGAAGTTAGAAAATTGAAGGAGGGGTTCGAATCAGTTAACCAAAGTCTGGTTATATTATTAATTTTGATGGATTGTATTTTTTAACTTAATGTTTTAATTGCTCCAGTGGCGAGCAGATTCACTTGGCTTATTTAAAGAATAAAAATATATGTTTTAAAGAAACTGCTTTCTTACTATGCCTCCTCGACATAAAATTTCGCTGCCAAGCTTTGCCTACGTTAGTTCAATATGAAGATTTCATAGTGGTTATGGGCCCAGGCCACGCTCTATGTCGAGGCAGGTTAAGCAGTTGAACCAGAACATGAACTTTGTCCAATTTAAATATTGTTCCAGTATAGAATTATCTGTTAAGAACTTCAGTTGCTGGTATACTAAATAGAGTATCGAATATGAAAGTGAACAATCAGATTCCTGTGTTAACCCAAAATAATTGGAACACATGGAAACATGATATGCAAGTAATCATAATGCATTATGGTTGCTGGAAATTTATTATACAGACCAAGCCAGAGGAACCTGATGAACGGGCAACCTACAAGGAAAAGTGTGACTTCCAACTACGGAAAGATCGATGCTATACGATGATTTACACTAACATCAGTTCAGATCTGAAGAATCTGATAACAGAAACAACTGATGGAGTAGTGGCATGGAAAATATTAAAGGATCACTTTGAACCAGTGACCCAGCTTTTGGAGGAATTCTTCGGAACAAGATACCAACCAGGGGAAGATGTCGGAATCTTCATATCTCGTGTAAAGACGGCGGCAACCAGGCTACAAGAGGCGGGTCATAAATTGGACGACCTTTACATAGGGTTTCAATTAATAAGGTGGCTTCGTCAGGAATTCCAGTCTACCGTGCAACAAATTTACAAATGGAAAGAAGACTTCACAGCTGTCAAAATTAAAGCGGAGCTGATATTGGAAGCCAATCGTCTTCAACTTATGAAGCAAGACTTGGAGAAAACCGAGACCGTTTACTTCAGCAATTTCCTATCAAAGAAGAAGTTGAGCAAAGTTCCTACAAATGTAAATACAGTTCCTGGTGGTACGACTGCAACTCCTGCACATCCAAGTGGTAAAACAGAATATCAGAAAAAGGAAGGTTCAACTGCAAATGAAACTTATAACACAGAGTTTAATATAAATTTAAGATTTTGTGAAGCTGAATGTAAATAAGCACCTTGTTACTAGTTGTAACTTATTTGAGGAAAACTCTGATAAAGGTGTTTGGGTAATAGATACGGCTGCCACGAGTCATTTTTGTAATGACAAGAGTTTATTTTTAGATTTTAGACCAATATCTAACATGGAAATATCGTTAGTGACGGAGGATAAAAGTTGTCCAATAGAGGGAATCGGTAAACTTAAATTTTTGGTAAAATATAAGGATAGTTTTCATGAAATAACTTTTTCAGATGTTTTATTTAGTCCCAAGTTAAGGAGAAATTTGTTATCCGGTTCCAGATTAGAAAGCAAAGGTGCGCATTTTGTGGGTAGCAAGGGTAAAATTAACGTTTTCAATAAAGACTGGCTACAGTTGTTCTCGGCGACATTCCACGAAAATTTGTATTTTTTTAAGCCTGACCATTATATTTTACCCAAGAGTACAGAAATAAATTCAGTTGGTAATGCAACTGACAAAACAAAATGAGGATCAATTGAAATATGGCATCAACGCTTTTGCCATATTAATAACGATTACTTGATAAAAACTAGTAAAAATGATAGTGTAAGAGGTCTCCCACGTTTAGCTGATGATAAGTCGCCTTGTATTCCATGTAAATTAGCTAAATCCAAGAGAGTTTCATTTAAAAAGACGGGGGCCGTAAGATCAAAAAGTCCACTGGAATTGTTGCATATGGATCTTTGTGGTCCAATGCCAACTGAAAATCAAGGCGGTAATAAATGTTTCTTGAGTATAATTGACGATTACTCGAGAAAAGTGACTGTATTTCCCATTAAGAAAAAGTCGGACGTATTGCATACGTTTATAAGATTTCAGAAACGAGCAGAACGTTTTCTAAATAGAAAATTAATAGCAGTTAAAACTGATGGCGGACTAGAATTTTGTAATAAAGATATGGATACTTTTTTGGCAGAACTGAGTATAAAGCATGAGGTAACAAATCCATATACGCCGGAAATGAATGGGGTAGCGGAGAGTTACAATTTAACCGCTATAGATGGCATTAATACATTGCTTAAGTCGAGTGAAGTTCTACATAAGTTTTGGGGAGAAGCATTACTTTGCTTCATTTATGCGTGGAATAGAATTTGTCACAAAGACAGTGAGAAAACCCCTTTCGAAAAATATTCAGGTCGAAAACCATCAATATTGCATCTGAAACCTTTTGGATGTTTGGCATATGCTGGTGTTCCAAAACAGATTAGAAAGAATTTCGATATGCGTGCAAAAATAGGAATTATGATGGGCTATGCACAGCGTACTAAGGGTTATAGGATATGGTTAATTGAAGAAAATAAATTAGTCGAGACTATTAATGTAAGATTCGATGAATATAGGAAAGGAATTGGTTTTAAACCGAAAACTAATGGTTATCCCAGACTTGATGTAAACTTTCCTGATTATGATGATGAGGAGGACGATTTTGATACTGTAAGATATTCGTTAGCGAGTCGTTTAGTTTCAAAGACAAGTACAGAAACTCCCTCAACATCATTTGAATAACCAGATTTATCTTGTGATAATCGTAGCTTAATCCCATGTTCAGAGAGAGAGAGGTTAAGTGGATTAGAAATATAGGTAGGGAAGTAACTGGATCCAACGTATATTATGGTATCACATAGGGACAGCAACCCGTTTGAGATCTTTTAACGAGATAGAACGATTCTGTAATAAGAATATTATTCAGTATGACCCGAGTTTGTTTGATTTTAGAAAGGAAGATACTGAATCCCAGGAAGTTAATATGGTTGAAGTAGATACTCCTAACTGTTATAAACAGGCAATAAGATCCAGGGAAGCATCTAAATGGCATGATGCAATGGATAGGGAGATAAACATAATGAAGGAACGCAAGGTTTGGGATTTGGTTGATCCTCCAGACAACATAAAAATTTTAGGAAACCGTTGGGTTTATACTGTAAAACGTGATGAAAATAATAAAATAGTTAGATACAAGGCCCGCTTAGTTTCGCAAGGTAACACACAATTAAAAGGCGAATCATTTGACGAGGTATTTAGTCCAGTTGTTAACTTTACTATTGTAAGATTATTTTTCACTATATGTGTATGTTTGTGGAAATGGATGCATGTTCAAGTAGATATCACTAATGCCTATTTATATGCTAATTTAGATACTGTTATCTTTATGAAGCAACCAACTGGATATGAAACTGATCCTAACAAAGTGTGTAAGTTAAGTAAGGCAATATATGTGGTCTTCACCAGAGTGGACGACAGTGGTTTTTGGAATTAGAAAATAAATTAATTAAATTGAAATTTAAGAAATTAGAGTGGGTTAATTGTGTATATATGTTTGAAAATAATGTAATTCTATTATTTTATGTAGACGATATAATAATATTTGGCAGAGAAACTGAAAACGTAAATTTTGTAATAAAATTATTACAGAAAAATTTTGATTTAAAGATTCTGGGTAAAACAAAGAAGTTATTAGGAATAGAATTTGAAGAACAAGATGATGGTCTCATTATACATCAAAAATCTTACATTCAAAAATTATGTAAAATTTATGAAAAATATAAATATCCTGTAAGTTCATTACCTATATCAAAAGGCCAAATTCTTTCCAAATTAGATTCGCCCAAAACTAGCGAAGAAATTTTAACGTTTCCTTATAGAAATTTAATAGGATCATTGTCATTTATTGCTATACGCACAAGACCTGATATTATGTATGCAGTGAATGTACTATCCCAATTCCAATCAAACCCAGGAATAAAACATTGGAATTGTTTATTGAGATTATTAGGTTATTTAAAATACACTCAAAGATATAAATTGGAACTTTCAAAAGTTAAATCACTAAAATTAAGATGTTACTCAGACTCGGATTTTGCTACAAATAGGGATGATAGAGTGTCGATGGGAGGATTCATAACTTTCATTGGCGAAACTCCAATTTCCTGGCGAACTTTTAAGCAAAAATCCGTTAGTCTGTCTACTATGGAAGTGGAGTATGTTAGTTTAACGGAAGCAACAAAGGAATTTATTTGGTTAAAGAATATAATTAATGATAAAAGTTTGAATTTGGAATTATGTGAAAATGTAATATTCAGTGACAATCAAGCTACTATAAGTTTTTCCAGTTCACCAGTAGAAAATTATAGAACGAAACATATCGATGTTCGTTACCATTTCTTAAGGAATTTAATAAATGGCAAGGTTTTTCAAATTAAATATGTTAGTACCAAAAATAATTTGGCAGATATTTTTACTAAACCCATGATAAAGGAAAAATTAATGGAATTTTGTAGAAAACCATTTTCTATTTAAGAGAATGGAACTTTGTTTATTTAGATTATAAAATATTTGTCTCTTGCAATAAAGATATTGTGAATAAAGTATTGTATGCAACATATTTTTATAAAATGAAATTATATTACTGATTTGTAAGAGATAATGGTGCGGAGGTTGGAAAAAGAAGGCCGATTGTTAAACATTTAAAAAAAAAATTTTCATTTTGGGATCCGAATTTTTTGTAGTGTCCATGAGTTTTTCCAACCACTACGCGCCATGATCTCGGGTGGATAGACTGATTCGAACCCGACCTTTTTGTGAGTTTAGAGTTTTGTAGTTGGCAACAGCTGCAATGTAGATTAAATTAACTTAGCACGTGTATTTAAGGAGACCGTTGTTGGTCAAGAGATGATCGTCGGTTTCAGACGAAATGATTTTTCTCTTCGATTGAAGGCATATGAGATATGTGCAACTGGTTTGTTGCTTAGTATTTTTTAAAGGTGTTTCGATTTTATTAGAAGTTAGAAAATTGAAGGAGGGGTTCGAATCAGTTAACCAAAGTCTGGTTATATTATTATTTTTGATGGATTGTATTTTTTAACTTAATGTTTTAATTGCTCCAGTGGCGAGCAGATTCACTTGGCTTATTTAAAGAATAAAAATATATGTTTTAAAGAAACTGCTTTCTTACTATGCCTCCTCGACATAAAATTTCGCTGCCAAGCTTTGCCGACGTTAGTTCAATATGAAGAATTATTTCATAGTGGTTATGGGCCCAGGCTACGCTCTATGTCGAGTCGGGTTAAGCAGTTGAACCAGAACATGAACTTTGTCCAATTTAAATATTGTTCCAGTATAGAATTATCTGTTAAGAACTTCAGTTGCTGGTATACTAAATAGAGTATCGAATATGGAAGTGAACAATCAGATTCCTGTGTTAACCCAAAATAATTGGAACACATGGAAACATGATATGCAAGTAATCTTAATGCATTAGGGTTGCTGGAAATTTATTATACAGACCAAGCCAGAGGAACCTGATGAAGGGGCAACCTACAAGGAAAAGTGTGACTTCCAACTACGGAAAGATCGATGCTATACGGTGATTTACACTAACATCAGTTCAGATCTGAAGAATCTGATAACAGAAACAACTGATGGAGTAGTGGCATGGAAAATATTAAAGGATCACTTTGAACCAGTAACCCAGCTTTTGGATAATTCTTCGGAACAAAATACCAACCAGGGGAAGATGTCGGAATCTTCATATCTCGTGTAAAGACGGCGGCAACCAGGCTACAAGAGGCGGGTTATAAATTGGATGACCTTTACATAGGGTTTCAATTAATAATGTGGCTTCCTCAGGAATTCCAGTCTACCGTGCAACAAATTTACAGATGGAAAGAAGACTTCACAGCTGTCAAAATTGAAGCGGAGCTGATATTGGAAGCCAATTGTCTTCAACTTATGAAGCAAGACTTGGAGAAAACCGAGACCGTTTACTTCAGCAATTTCCTATCAAAGAAGAAGTTGAGCAAAGTTCCTAGAAATGTAAATACAGTTCCTGGTGGTACGACTGCAACTCCTGGAAATCCAAGTAGTAAAACAGAATATCAGAAAAAGGAAGGTAAGTTATTTAACTGTAAAACTACCAAACATTTAAAACGGTCTAGTAAGATGATAGGTCCTTGTTATTTATGTAATAAATATGGGCATCTTAAAAGTAAATTGTAAAGAGAAAAACTCTCGAGAAAAGCCTCCTTCAACTGCAAATGAAACTTATAACACAGAGTTTAATATAAATTTAGGATTTTGTGAAGCTGAATGTAAATAAGCACCTTGTTACTAGTTGTAACTTATTTGAGGAAAACTCTGATAAAGGTGTTTGGGTAATAGATACGGCTGCCACGAGTCATTTTTGTAATGACAAGAGTTTATTTTTAGATTTTAGACCAATATCTAACATGGAAATGTCGTTAGTAACGGAGGATAAAAGTTGTCCAATAGAGGGAATCGGTAAACTTAAATTTTTGGTAAAATATAAGGATAGTTTTCATGAAATAACTTTTTCAGATGTTTTATTTAGTCCCAAGTTAAGGAGAAATTTGTTATCCGGTTCCAGATTAGAAAGTAAAGGTGCGCATTTTGTGGGTAGCAAGGGTAAAATGAACGTTTTCAATAAAGACTAGCTACAGTTGTTCTCGGCGACACGCCACGAAAATTTGTATTTTTTTAAGCCTGACCATTATATTTTACCCAAGAGTACAGAAATAATTTCAGTTGGTAATGCAACTGACAAAACAAAATGCGGATCAATTGAAATATGGCATCAACGCTTTTGCCATATTAATAACGATTACTTGATAAAAACTAGTAAAAATGATAGTGTAAGAGGTCTCCCACGTTTAGCTGATAATAAGTCGCCTTGTATTCCATGTAAATTAGCTAAATCCAAGAGAGTTTCATTTAAAAAGACGGGGGCCGTAAGATCAAAAAGTCCACTGGAATTGTTGCATATGGATCTTTGTGGTCCAATGCCAACTGAAAATCAAGGCGGTAATAAATGTTTCTTGAGTATAATTGACGATTACTCGAGAAAAGTGACTGTATTTCCCATTAAGAAAAAGTCGGACGTATTGCATACGTTTATAAGATTTCAGAAACGAGCAGAACGTTTTCTAAATAGAAAATTAATAGCAGTTAAAACTGATGGCGGACTAGAATTTTGTAATAAAGATATGGATACTTTTTTGGCAGAACTGAGTATAAAGCACGAGGTGACAAATCCATATACGCCGGTAATGAATGGGGGTAGCGGAGAGTTACAATTTAACCGCTATAGATGGCATTAAAACATTGTTTAAGTCGAGTGAAGTTCTACATAAGTTTTGGGGAGAAGCATTGCTTTGCTTCATTTATGCGTGGAATAGAATTTGTCACAAAGACAGTGAGAAAACCCCTTTCGAAAAATATTCAGGTAGAAAACCATCAATATTGCATCTAAAACCTTTTGGATGTTTGGCTTATGCTGGTGTTCCAAAACAGATTAGAAAGAAATTCGATATGCGTGCAAAAATAGGAATTATGATGGGCTATGCACAGCGTACTAAGGATATGGTTAATAGAAGAAAATAAATTAGTCGAGACTATTAATGTAAGATTCGATGAATATAGGAAAGGAATTGGTTTTAAACCGAAAACTAATGGTTATCCCAGACTTGATTTAAACTTTCCTGATTATGATGATGAGGAGGACGATTTTGATACTGTAAGATATTCGTTAGCGAGTCGTTTAGTTTCAAAGACAAGTACAGAAACTCCCTCAACATCATTTGAATAACCAGATTTATCTTCTGATAATCGTAGCTTAATACCATGTGTTCAGAGAGATTAAGTGGATTAGAAATATAGGTAGGGAAGTAACTGGATCCAACGTATATTATGGTATCACATAGGGACAGCAACCCGTTTGAGATCTTTTAACGAGATAGAACGATTCTGTAATAAGAATAACATTCAGTATGACCCGAGTTTGTTTGATTTTAGAAAGGAAGATACTGAATCCCAGGAAGTTAATATGGTTGAAGTAGATACTCCTAACTGTTATAAACAGGCAATAAGATCCAGGGAAGCATCTAAATGGCATGATGCAATGGATAGGGAGATAAACATAATGAAGGAACGCAAGGTTTGGGATTTGGTTGATCCTCCAGACACAAAAATTTTAGGAAACCGTTGGTTTATACTGTAAAACGTGATGAAAATAATAAAATAGTTAGATACAAGCCCGCTTAGTTGCGCAAGGTAACACACAATTAAAAGGCGAATCATTTGACGGGTATTTAGTCCAGTTTTAACTTTACTATTGTAAGATTATTTTTCACTATGTGTATGTTGTGGAAATGGATGCATGTTCAAGTAGATATCACTAATGCCTATTTATATGCTAATTTAGATACTGTTATCTTTATGAAGCAACCAACGGGATATGAAACTGATCCTAACAAAGTGTGTAAGTTAAGTAAGGCAATATATGTGTTCTTCACCAGAGTGGCCGACAGTGGTTTTGGAATTAGAAAATAAATTAATTAAATTGAATTTAAGAAATTAGAGTGGGTTAATTGTGTATGATATGTTGAAAATAATGTAATTCTATTATTTTATGTAGACGATATAATAATATTTGGCAGAGAAACTGAAAACGTAAATTTGTAATAAAATTATTACAGAAAAATTTTGATTTAAAGATTCTGGTAAAACAAAGAAGTT
>BMAO01021660.1:0-18073 GCA_019973975.1 Trichonephila clavata | reverse complement strand
ACATGATAAAAATAAAATACACATTTACACTGATATAATACACTTATAAAATGCATGTGAGTACTGTACAATGTATTTTATAATTAATTTAATAATACTAAGTTAAGAACAAGTTTGATAATTACCACTGACCCCATGGGCTTGTATTACTTATCTTGATGATTCGTAAGGTTTATAATTGAACCCTAAACTGCCGATTAAAAGTTATAGGATTCATTTCCCAATGTCATCGTTTTCGATGTAGATGTGTATGTGATGTTTTATTTGGGGGGGGGGCGAAGAAAAAAAAGGATATTCCTCTGAAAAAAGTAAATGTTTTACAAACACTGTCAAGGTCCTTTTATTGCATTTCGAAGCTATTGGAATAATTTTACGGATAGCAGTGCACAGAAAAGATTGTACATGGGAAAGACGTATATATACGTCCAGAAAATTAATGCTTTGGCTGAGCGAGACGTTTATATACGCAGATGGCACTCAAGAGACCTAAGTCGTATTGTAGCTTTAGCGTGGCAGAGAATAGTATTATTGAATTCAATACATTGTTATTGTACGAACGAGGGCACGATGAAAATTATGATTGAATATTGGGTCGCAAATATTGAATGTTTGAGAAGCACTGGGTTAACAAAATTAAATACTAAAATCAATAATTAAATTTTACGTACTTATACACATAGGATTTTAACAGTCGAAAAAAATTCAAGGAAAATAAGTCCAGACACGTGAACTCTTTCCTTGTCACTCTGAGAGCATCCTAAAGTTGCATCCTATGTTGAAAGGCAGTGGCGTAACGCACATCCCCGCGTTATCCGTAACGGGTGTGGGGGGGGGTAGAATTTTATTGGGGCCTAAAGCCTGACTGACACCAAGTATGCAATGCTTTGTAGGATTCGACTTTGAGTCCGAATCCTAAATTTGCAGGGGGCGCTAATTACTTGTTACACCACTCTGACATTAGGGTTTAGTTTCCTGTTGGATATTATTATCAGAAAAACATTATCAAAAATTTTTTTAGCAGTTTCATATCTGCTTATGAAAGTTAAAATGGGAAACAAAATGAAACCAACTTTGGAAGAAAATTTGAACCAGCTAAAATGCTCCAAATTACTACAAAATATTATGTTTTCTTATCCATTATTATTATTATAATTATTATCTATTGTTATTTTCTTTTCTATGTTGGACACTTATTTATATAAGTGTTTGTTATTTCCTATTTATTCATTCATAAATCACATTCTCAGAAACTAGGCATTCCCAGATAGGATTCGAACCCACGCCCTTTGGACTAGAAGTCCAATGCGCTACAGGGACACAACAAACGATTTTCTTTTTTATATAGGGTGTTGGACTATTATTTTTCTTTGTTACTTTTTATTCATTAATTAAGTTTAATGAAATATTTGTAAAAACTGTAGTGTCATTCACTACAAGTTAAAAAAAAATTTATATATATATATATATATATATATATATAGGGAATGAGAGTGAGCTAATAATAAGAGTTAAAAAAAGACAATAGTTCCGATGAATTGTACAATATAGAAAATTATTTAATGTTTTTTTGGGACTTCACATCACACTCAGCATTTTAATGAACTGATTCAAAAACTTGTTTTTCAACTAATTGTTTTAACAATGTTTAAAAATATTAAAATGTTTATGACGAATAGTTTACCCCACTAAAACTTTTTAAATCATTAAACAACGCCCATTTTTTCCTGTTAAGTCAATTGAATTTTAAGGATGTTTAGTTTTAAAAATACTCAGTCAAAATTTTTTATACTTAACTCTTTTGCAAATAGGCATTATTGACCCACGAGCTAGTATTAAAATAACATGAACAAAATTTGACTAAGGTCTCATAAGGGTTCGACATCCCTGCTATAAGCACTATATATAGAGAAGGATTATTTTTAAAAAAGTGATATATACTTGCTGTTATTTAAAAGCTTCTTTATCAATTCAAGACAACACATTCATGTGAGAGTCAATTTAATGTTTGGGATTAGCCACATAGTATTTTGCCAGTTTTGCGTCTATTTAATTTAAATCATCATTTCATTAAAAAGAAAATATTTCCTTAAAAATTAACAATTGTTTTTTTTAAATGCAGTGAAAATTTGTTTGTTCTGAATATTCAGATATTATCAATGACAGTAAATTGTTTTAGCTTATTTCATTGCATTTAAAGATTTTATATGAATTTTTAAATGAAAGTAAGCTTACCAGGGAAATTCTTCCGGTACCCTGATCCTATTGGGTAAGGATACGAACCACTTTCTTTCCTTGAGCCTGAAAGGGTTAAAAACGAAATACTTAGTAAAACAGAAGTGTTCATTTTTTTAAAAAAATTATAAGTATCTTAATAGAAAATAAAATCATATAAATATATAACAAAATTAATGCAATTTTTATGAATCAAAAGGTAGTCATTTAAATTTACAATTAAATTCTTATTTGAGTAAATCTCTTATTTTGTCAAATTAACATATTAATTAAACTGCAGCATTTACAGAAAAAATTTGTTGTTTCTTGTTCTATCAACAAATTATAAATAAACGAGGCAAAATTTAGAAAACTTATTATTCAGAAGTGAAACTATTGTTTTGACTGAAAGAAAAGTCATCATTTTGTATTTATCATTCAAAGCTATAAAATTTTAAACATCTTTAAAAACGAAAATATATAGAACAAAATAACTATTAACTAACAAGATGGGAGAGAAAAAATGATTACCCCTAATAGCTTTAATTCAAATGGTTGTCACTAGTACATTTTTGCACCATACATTTTAATTATGAACTTTTTCCAACAACAACAAAAAGCCCTACTCAGCGTAACTGAATACGGGAAAGCTGTTACAACATCATATGGAAATTATGTAGGTTAAGTTCGATATAATAGTTTTAAAAGGAATAGATAAAACACTCAAGTGAAAAGAAATAAAAACAAAATATTCATGAAAATAAATTTATTATTCATTCAATGCCAAATTATAACTGACCTTCTAAATTCTCTCATTATTGGAAGTGTTCTCTTACGAAACCGAAAATCTATTTAAGTATATAAATAATTTCAAGAATTTTTTTAATCGTTTCCTTAACTAGCTCCACATTAAATTGATGAAGAACTCTGGAAGAGAGAGAATATTTAATATCGTTGAATCATGTATGATTGCTAAATGTCAAGATAGTAACTGGAAATTTTTTTTTATTTTTAAATGATTTAAAGTGCATCATTATCTGATAAAATCCCAGAAATCGTTTAGTATTATAAAAATTTCTCTTGCACCTTTTATCCCAAATACAGTATTCAAATTTAAAAATGTAATTTAAGTACACCCAATTCTTTTTAGCGCGTTTTTCACGTAGTGGAACAAAAGCGCTATTATGACGCAAATTTCGTCTTCGTTCCATATTTTGTCCTACCTTTTTCTCAGTCAATAAGCAACCAATTGACCTCGGGTTTCGGCATTTGGTCGCATTTGTGCCCTAGATCAGCCGAAATCATATTTAAATTTTCCCATAGTTTTCCCGAATTTTCCTACAAATTTTCCTGAATTTCGCTAGTTTATAACAAAATTTTCTCAAATTTTACCTAGTAAATTTATTGTTTGCAAAAAGTTTTTAAAAAAAAATCTACCTGCATATTTCTTTTCAGCTCAATAGTAGTACATTTAGAGGAGTGGTACAGTACACTAATTTCTGTTAGTAAAAAGTTCATTAGTAGCATTATTGTAAAATACAACATGTGAAAAACGCGCTAAAATTACTTGGCCATGCCAATGATTGATATCTTGTTTTACACGCTTTTTATATTACATGGTGCACGAATTTGACGATTTTTTTTATTTTACTTTTTTTTTATTTAACGCATCTGCTGCTCATGGAATTTTTATCCAGTTAATAATAAACGTGCAAGCTTATTATCAAGTAGCGATGAATATATACATATATATAGTTGTTAACTAATAGTTTTATTACTAATTTCAATTAAAATTTTTATGTATTTTATGTACTGAAAGAATTAATTTTCACTGTACACTAATTAAAAATTTTTTGGTAATAAAGTGAATAGTTTGTTTTATAAATATGTTAGACGGATTTTATTATCACTTTTTTGCACGGTATTTTGGGAAAATATTTAAAGTTTTTAATCTTGAACGATTTCTTAAAGAAGTGAAATACATTTCTAAATTTATCATCGGTCATACATTTTTAACACTTTTTTTTTTGCAAGATTTTCTAGGAACGTATCTACCACGCAAAAATGAGTTGGGTGGTAAATTTTAAAATATCCACGATGTTAGTTCAAAAAGATAGTTTGCTATATTTTGTAAATATAAGAAATTAATCCCAAAATTTTTTGTAATATTTTAATGTAGAACTTTTGAAATTTATCACAAAAATTTCTGTCATAAGAATTCATCTCCATTTAATATTCTCAACATCGTCAGATTTTTTAATTAACTTTGCAATACTTCTGAATTCGTCATTGTTCTTGCTGGGAAAAAAAAATTTCTCCTTCCGTGCTAAAGGGCTGAGGATTGGTAATTACCACAGCAGACTTGGTACATTCCATGCGAACTGATATAACTTTTTAGTGTGGCATCATACCAACTGTCATAATGCAATTTTGACCCTTAGTTTCCTCCCCCAGAGGAAGGCACTTGATCTCTGAAGATGCGAAATTGTACTAGGAATTTTATTTCGCAGAGAGCTCTCACGCCCAACAGGCACTCTAGTAATCTTTAAAATGCCGCAAAATCATACGACACTGTCGATTTTCTGTGTCATGAAAATCTCTTGACTTTTTACGTGGTCGAACCCGCAAATTTGGGCTTACAAGGCCAGTGCCTAACCAACTACAGCTGGCTATTTTTAGCAATGTTATCAACATATAATTTTTAAAATATTTCAATCATTTACTAAATAACTATTTGATAGCGACTTCAAAATTTTCCATTTAATTAATTGCCTTATTTTAAAGCTTTTTGAATTATTAGAACAAAAATTCTTGTGCAAAGTTAAAAAAATTGGATTTTTCATCAACATACACTTGTTTCTGCAAGTCTGCGTACAGGCAATCATCTTGCGTATTTATGCGATATTCACTATTAAGATCTCGCTTCAGAAAATCAACATACCTGTCAAGGATTCTTCAAAATTTCCTTATTAAAACAACAGTAACAAAATTTCATTTAACATTTAAAAAAAATAAGGATGACCACCAAATAATCACCAACCTTCCGCGCCAAACGCCTGCGTACACTTGCAAAATAGAGCTTTTAAGGACCTTTAATTGTAAAATAATTGCACTAAATCCTGTTTTTAAGTAAATATAAGCTTATTTTACGATTTATTTAGGATTTGAGATTTGAAAACCTTTTTGGTTTCATGGTAGGCAACAGAATAGATATCGATATACACGTGTGCAAAAATTAAGGACGAGACGGTTTTTTCAATATAACTTTGTACAAAAGCATTCCAAATCAACACATTTAATAACGTAAGAGCCCCAATACGTAAGGACATGAGTAATGTAAGCAACACTTACTAAAAGAGAAATCAGAGGGATAAAAAGAAGCTTTATTGAAAAAGTAGCTTGGAGCGCAATGCGACTGAAGGCCGAAACATCCCTGTGATGGGTGTCCAGCAAGAAATATCCGTTCTTTAGTAGGGGATATGATCTCCCCTGACTACTAGGCAGGTTTCACAGCGTCTGCCCATGCTGAGAATGAGGGTGTCAATGAGTTGTTGAGGCATTGCTGCCCATTCGTCTTGCAGCGCCAATCGAAGCTCCGGAATCGTTACTGGTGGTACGAGCTGCCAAGCGTCTGCCTAGAAAATCCCATACATGCTCGATGGGATTGAGATCCGGAGATCGTGCCGGCCAATCCATACGTTCAATATCCTCACTCTCTAAGAGCTGTTCGGCAGCTACTGTGCGATGACATGGTGCATTGTCGTCCATGAAAAGGAACTGCGGACCCATAGCGCCTCTAAAAAGACGCACATATGGAAGAAGAATCTCGTTACAATAACGGGTCCCGTTGACTGAACCTGCGTCGAAGATATGAAGGTCTGTACGACTACCAAGCATGATGCCTCCCCAAACGAGAACACCGCCACCTCCATACCTGTCCCTTTCAATGATGTTCGAGGGATGATTGCGGCTTCCCCGCTCTCTCCAGATGAGTATGCGATGAGAATCGCTACTCAGACTGAATCTGCTCTCATCTGTAAAGAGTACTCGTCCCCATTCATTGTTTCTCCAATTCCGGTATTCCCGGCACCACAGAGAACGCCTTCTCCGATGGGCAGGCGTTAGAGGTACACACCGTACAGGGCGTCGTGCAAACAGACCACCACCGTGCAGTCTTCTGGCCACGGTAAAACGCAATATCGGTCGTCCAGTCGCCTGTGTCGTGTGTCTAGCGATTTCTCCCGCTGTCTGCCGCCTGTTTCTTCTGGCCTGTAAGGCAATATACCGGTCATCTGCGGGTGTGGTTCCTCTTGGAAGACCACTACTGAACCCCCGGATAGCTAGCTGTTCCTGTAGTTTGAAATTGTCTCCAAAGTCGTGAAACGATGCTGTGAGCAATTCCGAACTCTGCAGCCACACTTGTCACACTGCGACCTTCCAAATCATTCGACCTCGGGTAAAAGCATCTAGATGTCGTCTAACAGATTGATTATTCGCCATTTATTGCTGAGGCAGCAACTTGGTGTGATTTTAACTGCTATACGGTGTGCAATCTCTTACACCGACAACATGCTTTACTACTCAGACACTCCCCCATTACGTCTACCTGCATATCTGCGCATGTGCTACCGTACATCACCTCACTTAATCTCCTGATTGGTCTTTCTGTCCACTCTGCCTCTTCGTTCAGCTGATATGCTAATTTTTCGACTTCGTCCTTAATTTTTGCACACGTGTATTATTGAAACAAAAATCACCAGAAATATTCAGAAAAGGGGGAAATGATTAAAGAAATTGCTGAAACTGTTAATAGGAGACATTCATTGATCCAAAAAAATGTTCATAAACCACAAATCAACTAAAATTTTAACGTCCATGCGAAGATCCGGCCGCCCGTCTGCAGGTCACCTCGAGAATTTTGCTTTGTAATTCGCTCTATAAAAATAAATCCGACTATAAGCTTCACAAATATCTAAAAGTGTAGCTGAGATCTTGGGAAAAAATGTGACTTAAACCTCAATTTGAAGGGAACTGAAGATTGATGACTATCATGGCCGAGTTGTACTCAAGAAACCATTCATCTCTCGAATGAAAAGAGCTAAAAACCTTTGCCAAAAAACATCTAAATAGGACACATAATTATTCGAAAAATATAATATATTCATTAGAAAGTATTTTTTTGTAATTTAACATCAAAAAGAACAAAAATATGCCGGCAAAAATTCCTGGACAGATTTTAAGAAAGGGAATCCTTTTTCGACTATCAAACATGGCGAAAGAGACATAATGTTTGGGGGTGCATTGGAAGCCTTTCGGCTAGTAATCTGGAATTTGTTGAATCAACATTATACAAAAATGATTACTTGAACTTATTGAAGTAAAATATCATGACATATGCCGAGAACCCTGCGGTGAGTGATGATTTTATTTTTAGTAGGACAAAAGAACCAAGCAAATGGCTAACATTGGGAAGAACTGGCATGTCCCGTACCAATTCTGTAAGCCATCCTAGTCCCCAGACCTAAGCACAATACAGCATTTGTGGGAATTACTCGAGTAAATAATCAAGGAGAACGCAATAACATCCAAAGAAATGCTTAAATCTGTTACAGTAGAAAAAGGAACAAAATAACCACAGAAGAAACAAGTTTGTTGAATCCCCGCCAAATATGTTGAGAAAGGTTATAAAAGGAACATAATATCTTCAAAAGTACTTTTAGTTACAATCTATTATCATTAAGGTTTTTACTAGTGTACGCAGACTTTTGACCCACACGATTTGTGTCGTTCTCAAGTTATATAAATATTTGTATTATTTTATGTAATATGTGATTGTTGCTTATACTATTTGAATTTGTTAGAGGAATCAATAAAAAAATAGTATTCATTCAGAAAGACTCCATTTAATAAGCGATCTTTGTACAAATAAAAAATATGATCGACTCTGTACGCAGACTTTCGGAGGCAAGTGTAAATAATCGAAATTACATATTTTTGATTTGTTAATAATAATATTTTTTCTACGCGCCATCCTCCCATTATACATTATAAAAATATATATAAAGACTGAAATAAAGACTTCGCAATATTAAAGAACGCTTTGCCGAGAATTTTAATGAATTCCTAAATCGTTTTTAAGTACATGTTCTATAGCTTCTTTCCTTCCGTGAAGCATTTTTTGGAGAAAAAGATAAGGAGTGTTAAGAATCACCTAACGAATTCTCTTTGTAACCGCCAGAGGGCGTCTGAACACCAGGCAGCCAATGTAGTTTCTGGGTTTGAACCCACTAGTGATAACTATACTATTGCTAAAACTTATGTATATAAAGAGCCTAAATTATTATTCGTGACAAATTCTCATTATTTTTAGTTATACGATCAATCTGAATAGTAACCAGGTGTGTTTTGTTGAAGTTTATCTACAGTGATATATTAAACAATGAATAGCTTCACTTATAACTTATATGTTTGAAAAATCCTGGTTTGAGTTCTGTCTTAGCTATATTTAAGCAAAATATTATTATAATAGAAGCAATTTTTATAAAAGGAGAAAATTTTGAAAAAATGCATTTTTTACCTCCATTTTTTGTCAAAAAAATATTTAAAAAATTGTTTTTATTCCAAAATTTTTGAACAATTTTACATTTATTTTCCAACTCAATTCAAGATAAATAACTCTTTACTTTCAAAATCAATTGAATATTATCTGAATATAAAAAAATTTTCACCGTTACTATGTCAAAAAACTGTTTTTGAAAAAAGGCACTGTGTAGCCTTAAAATGTTACAGTTTCAAACCAGTAACATTGGAAACAACTATCCCCACATTCAATTTCTTTTGAAAATAAGAAAATTTTCTTAAGAATGCAATTTTTTTGAAAAATATCTTGTTTTTTTAGCAGGAATTGCAAAGTTTTAATTAATGAAAGTACACAAAAAATAGAGCAAATACCAATAAAAAAATAAAGGGTAAGATAAGAGTTATATTCAAATTTACATGGATAAGATATACTACAGATATCTCCAGTACATATAAATAGTTAATAGGAACAACATGTAAAAAAAAAGTCACATTTTTGTAAAATTTGAATTTGTTATTCGTTATCGGCGATGGACCGAGTAATTTCTTACCATTATCAACCGACACCTATTCTCCTAAATTCCAAACCCCGCCAACGACAGGACAGAGCCTCAGCAGATTTATCGTGCAGTAGTCCTCGTACACGAGTTTTCTGTGGTACAAGGCGTCGAACCCGCGTCGACAATGCTACCAACAATATGAAGACCATTATTTATGGATTATCACGGCCACTTGAAATAACCCTACGGACTATAATCTACATTTACCAAATTTTCAAATGTCCTGATAAAATACGCGAGTTTCAAATAGTATTTCACAGAGAAAAATAGGAAATTTATATCTTATGCTAGAGGTTTTCCCCTATCCCAAATCACACTCCCCACTATATCAAATTTTTAATTAACAAAGCCATTTAAATAAAAGCATGGTACTAATTATAGGTATAAAAAATTATATTTAAATTGTTACAGTACTGTCAACTTAAAGCAACAATTCTAAACCTTGGAATTCATTCATTTCATTATGGTTAAAATCGAAATATGAAGCACAAGCAATACATATAATAAATAAAAGCATTTAATATTTAAATTAAAAACTTACATCTCTCATTTAGCTTTTTTCATTCAATATTTTCCAGCGGCAGCGAGAGATGCTCCACAGAAACTCAGTTTAAAAGACTTCTTGATAAACAATGTTGGCTTCATTCATTATTTAAAGTTGTTTGTTAATATTCAAATTCTGGAAGAATTAGATTCAACAAAGGCTGTTATCTACTTTGTTGATTGTTAACGTATTATGTGTTTTCGGGCTGACAACGTTTTTATATAACATTCATTTATTCTTTGTCAGTATTGCCTTTATATGCAATGCTAAGATCACTGATACCAGTCCACGCAATTTTAAATCACAGTCTAGCCATGAGAAAGGTACTTGAACACGTATATCAAATCACCACTTGAGTACTTCAAAATTATCCTCAACATGGCTGTTATCATTAGAGGAACAAGGACTTGAGTGAGTGAATATTAACGTCGCACTGGTTGGTCATCTACACGAGGACATTTGGCAACGGATTTCGTCATTTTGAACCATGGTGAAATGACAAGGGCTTGAGAGAGTGAATATTAACGTCACACTTTTCAGCTACACAAGGGCTTTTGTAGACGCACCTCGTCATTTTGAACCATGGTCAAGTGACGAGGACGACACCTGAGCTCACACCACTGTCTCCTAAAACCTCACCACTCCAACGGGAGGACGTTTGAGCCTCGACTAATTTAATGTGTGCATCGCGCCACTACACGGCGTGTCTTTAGTGGTACTGGGATCGAATTCATGACATGTCTGCCATGATCCGATACCTGGACCACTTGGCTACCACAGCCACAGAGCTTGAGAGAGAGAAAGAGGGAGAGTTACATTAACATGCACTATAAGGCTGAACGAGTGGTCGTGGTAGCCTAGTGGCCAAGGTAACGAACTCGTGGCAGACATGTCATGAGTTCGAGCCCCGTGCCGCTGGACCCACCGTGTACGGGAGCAATGTACGTTAAATCTGTCGTGAGCTCGAACGTCTTCTTGTTGGAGAGGTGTGGTAATTAAGAGAGGGATGAGAATTCAGGTGTCGTCTACGTCACTTGACCATGGTTCAAAATGACGAGGTCCGTCGCCAAAAACCCTCGTGTAGCTGAACATTGCGACGTCAGTATTCACTCTCTCTCATAAGACTGCACGAGGGCTATTGGTGACGGACATAATTTTGAACTCTGGTCAAGTGACGAGGACGACACCTGAATCATCCCTCTCAAAGAACTTCCACACCACATAAAGGGAGGATTGAGACTCAACAGATTAAACATTTATCAGCCCTATCTGCCCGGTGGGTCTTCAGTGGGCTAGGCTCGAACTCATGACAAGCCAACCACGGGATTTTGACCACTAGAATCATTTCCGTACTGAAGTAACGCCAGCAACTAGTTTAGCTTATAGATGGATTTCTATTTCTTTTTTTTGTTTGATTTTTATTAGCTTTACTTTAACACTTAAGAAAATTTATAAGTGACAAGAACGAATTCGTATACCTTTCTCCAATTTCATCTTCCTTTCTTGATATATCTTCTTAAAAAGGAAACATTGTTGCTGTTGTTTTTATGCAACCAACATAACGAATTTATCGTAACTGAACATTTTGTTCGTTCATTCGGGGTCGTCTCGTTATATCGGGGTCCAAACAAAATACAAATTTTTTGTACGTACTTTTTAGAAATTAATAATAATCAATTACGCACAAAGTATATTGTTACGTAGATCGGGGTTCGAGGATTTTATGCAAAATCAGTTGCAAACAACAAGAAAGTTCTTTAACAGCGATGATAATTTATTGCCGAAAATCAATCCTTGAAACACAGCATTCAACAGCAAAATTCGCAGAATGAATATCAGAAGGACTTCAATAGCACTTAGACATAATTATCAGTATCTAAAAATACACGTATATATAAGCTTATTCACGATCAAGGCAAGTTCACTAATCGCTAGTCAAAACCAGACTCGCTACTCACTGGTGGAAATTTGACTGTTCGAAACTTCTGAAAAGATGCGCTCGCGTCATAGATCGTGAAATTAGTAGATTTCTCTACTAATTTCTAGAATCCAGAGGGTCCCGAACTCGTCAATTTGGTCACTAATGTTGCCAACTTGGTCGCCCAAAATGATGCCAACTTGGCTCTATCGCCAAGATCCCATTGAATCGCCATTTTCACGTAAGGTACGGCGTTGCTTATGAATATTACAATTTTAACATGAAATAAATATAGCATAGAGTAATATAAAGGCATTGCACATCCAAATACAAATTATTTACATTATTTTATACAAAATTCGTAACAATATCTATAGTTAGAATTTACACAGTTTTTATTCGGCAACTAAAAGCACTTCTAGAGAATAAATAAGCACCATTTATAGGAAATTTTAAAATGCTAATAGATATTTTTGATTTCTTGGTTTCTTCTTTCTTACTGAACTCGAAAGAGCTCTTTTTCAACATGCAGAGAAGAAAATACCACGTCTTTTACATCCCGCTGCTTACGCATAAGAAAATTGAGTTTGGTTGGAATAGGAGTTAGAAATTTTTTCGGTGTTCATGACGTCTCAGCCAAATATCCAAAAAATGTGAACATTTTTTATTGCAATAACTTTTGATCTAATTAGAATTTTGAAAAGCGCCACATGTATTCGTAATCAGCGTCGGATTTTAAAATAAAAAAATTGAGTTTGGTTGGAATAGGAGAAAGGTGTGTGTCATGAACACCGAAAAAATTTCTTCCTATTCCAACCAAATTCAATTTTCTTATGTAAAATCCGACGCTGATCACGAATACATGTAGCGCTTTTCAAAATTTCAATTAGATCAAAAGTTATTGCAATAAAAAATTTTCACATTTTTTGGATATTTGGCTGAGACGTCATGTACACCGAAACAGTTTCTAACTCCTATTCCAACCAAACTCAATTTTCTTATGTTAAAACCTGACGCTGATTACGAATACATGTGGCGCTTTTCAAAATTCTAATTAGATCAAAAATTGCAATAAAAAATGTTCACATTTTTTGGATATTTGGCAGGGGAGACGTCATGAACAGGGAAACCATTTCTAACTCCTATTCCAACCAAACTCAATTTTCTCATGTAAAATCCGACGCTGATCACGAATACATGTGGCGCTTTTCAAAATTCTAATTAGATCAAAAGTTATTGCAATAAAAAATGTTCACATTTTTTGGATATTTGGCTGAGACGTCATGTACACCGAAAAAATTTCTAACTCCTATTCCAACCAAACTCAATTTTCTTATGTAAAATCCGACGCTGATCACGAATACATGTCTCCTCAGTCAAATATTCAAAAAATGTGAAAAATTTTTATTGCAATTTTTGATCTAATTCGAATTATGAAAAGCGCCACATGTATTCGTGATCAGTGTCGGATTTTAAAATAAAAAAATTGAGTTTGGTTGGAATAGAAGTTAGAAATTTTTTCGATGTTTTTGACGTCTCCTTAGCCAAATGTCTAAAAAATGTGAAATTTTTTTATTGCAATAACTTAAAATGTAATTGGAATTTTGAAAAGTGCTACATGTATTCGTGATCAGCGTCGAAGTTTACATAAGAAAATTGAGTTTGGTTGGAATAGGAGAAATTTTTTCGGTGTTCATGACGTCTCAGCCAAATATCCAAAAAATGTGCAAATTTTTTATTGCAATAACTTTTGATCTAATTGGAATTTTGAGAAGCATTACATGTATTCGTGATCAGCGTCGGATTTTAAGATAAAAAAATTGAGTTTGTTTGGAATAGGAGTTAGAAATTTTTTTGGTGTACAAGACGTCTCAAGAGCCAAATATCCAAAAAATGTGAAATTTTTTTATTGCAATAACTTTTGATCTAATTCGAATTTCGAAAAGCGCCACATGTATTCGTAATCAGCGTCGGATTTTAAAATAAAAAAATTGAGTTTGGTTGGAAAAGGAGTTAGAAAGGTGTGTGTCATGAACACCGAAAAAATTTCTTCCTATTCCAACCACTCAATTTTCTTATGTAAAATCCGACGCTGATCACGAATACATGTAGCGCTTTTCAAAATTTCAATTGGATCAAAAGTTATTGCAATAAAAAATTGTTACATTTTTTGGATATTTGGCTGAGACGTCATGTACACCGAAAAAATTTCTAACTCCTATTCCAACCAAACTCAATTTTTTTATGTTAAAATCCGACGCTGATCACGAATACATGTGGCGCTTTTCAAAAATTCCAATTAGATCAAAAGTTTTTGCAATAAAAAAATTTCACATTTTTTGGACATTTGGCTGGGGAGACGTCATGAACGAATGAATGAATGTTGGGTTTAATGGGGCAAGAGCCGATTTCGGCTAAGCTGCGCCAATCAATCGTTAAAATATTAAAAATCCATTTAAAATACTCAAAATATAGTTAAAAGTTCACAAAAAAATAAGTAACAAGTAGATTTTGGTGGGGCACACCCCACCAAGTCAGACGTTTAACATTTCAGAAAAAGAAAATCAAAATATTTTATATTCCAGTAAAAACAATTGCTAATAAGTTTTTGTAGGGATTACCCCCACCAAGTCCGATAAGTATGATTCAATCGCGCCCCTTCCGGTGCTTGGTCAGAGTTAAATATTTTTTTTCCATAACTTGTGCTTCTGCTTCATCATCATATATGAGCATGTCATTTTCTTCTTCGGAAGTCTGTACTGGAGAACTCATTATCGGTATGTGTGGTGCCATTTTTATATGTAGAGATGTTTCATTTATTTTTTGTAGTAGCTTTTTCGTTCTTGCTCGAGATTTTGTGTGTTTCCTTTTTGAATGTATTATACCTGCTGAAGGGGGTCGAATACGGGAGTTGTATGGGGAAGCAGATATATTTGATGAAGTTTCCATAGGGCTGAACATAGGGTTGGTGGTGGTAAGTACTGAATTAGAAATAGAAGTTGGTGGCTGAGTTTCTGACACTGTAGTGGCTATTGTTGAGGGCAAGAAGTGTGCTTGGGTTGAAGTTGGTGTGGAAACAGCAGGAGTGGATGTTGGTATATCTGGTTTTGGGAGGGATGAAATTAAGTAAATTTAAAGGTGGACATTTTATTTTTGTTATATCTTCGTCTGTCTGTGTGGCACTGTTTATAGTAGAGGATTTGGCAGCTTGAGCGTAAGTTTGAGTTAACTGTGGAACTATTAATTTTCGTGCTTCTGCATGATATATTTCTATTGGTTTTAATAGCTTGGATTTTTTTTCATTCCACTTTGGGCATACTTTTGAATCTGATTGATGGGTTTGGGAACAATTAACACATTTCGGCTCTAGTGTACAATCCGTGGAAGAATGCCCAACGGATGCACATCTAGAGCATGTCAATTGACCGCGGCAGTAAGTTAGAGAATATCCGAACCTCTGACACTTGAAACAGCGCAGAGGATTCGGGATGCACGAACGTATTCTGCAGAAGGTATCTAGCTTTTATTGTACCTGGAAGATTCGGGCTATTGAAAGTTAAAATCAAATGTTTCGTAGGAATAATGGCGGCATATTTTTTAATCGTAATTCTTCTGACTTGAATAACACCCTGATCAGAAAATCCATCAAGAATTTCTGACTCAGGGGTGGTCAACAGGTCAGGTTCAGATATGACACCTCGGCTTGAGTAACTGTAAGTGTAGAATCGAGAAATGTTTTTGCAGACAGATAAGATTTCGATTGAATGGCTGATTTTATTTCAACAAGTAAATCACCAGATCGCATTTTTTTAACCGATTTTGGTTCACCGATTGCTTGGAGGGCTTTGAAAATCGCAAAAGGGGATTTTCTGGACATTTCATTGTTGGTTAACGACAAGATGAAAAAGCGTGAAGTTATATGAAGGCAATATGTTCAATGGTATGAAATTTGGGTAAAACCAGGCACCTCAGAATTGGATCCATAGGCACGTGAAAAACTTCGTTCTGGAGTGCCTCCACCCACAACGGAGTCCAACAAGGGAGGCAGTGTGCCGGTCATCTGGAAAAAGCCAGGCACGGCGCTTACCTGAAGTACACCCAAAATATAATGCTACAGCATCAGGGCGAGGATCCAACGGGTAAACCCGCCACCCCTTATCTGCAGCACTAACCCTACAGCAATGTCTCTGATGAGACATCACCAGCCGATTGACAGGAGCGGGCTCGCTCCTGCCATCCGTCTACAGCGAAGCGTGGGCCAAAGGGAACGCAAAAGGTATTCCCAGGACACCATTTTCCTCCTTACGGGACGCCGCACACGGCAAACATGCGGGTCGGAAAACCAACGTTGGTAGTAAGAAAACAGAAATAATACGAACATTAAAATAAATTGTCGAAAAAAAATATTAAACGAATTTAACGCAATACAAAACGAAAAATATAGTATTATTAATGAATATTTTGAGTAATCTGATAAAAAATTAATCAATAGTTTTGTACTTTTAAATTTCGAAAAATTGTCTGTAGTCTAGACGGGAAAAGAAGAAAAGGGAAAATTGAATGACAAGAGGGTCGAAAATAGAGAAGGATCACTAGGGTACCCCGGGTTCATGACACCCGTTTACCAAAGAGAGTAAACCCCTTGGGAAAAGGAAAAGATCACTAGGGCACCTCGGGATTGTGACACCCGTACTCACCTAAAGAAGGTGAGCCCCCTGAGGGGTCGCAAACAGTCGGATACCTTAAGTGATGAACCACGATTCAGCATACAAAGCGATTCTCGCCGAGTTTTCATCTAGACAGCTCAAGAAATGCTATCATCCTGCAAACATTAGACATCTCTTTGGTGGCACTGTCATCCTGGTATAGGAGGCATAATAGTGGACGCACGTATGCTACTCCATACCTTCTCTGCTGGTACGACACCAGAGCTCTAAAAGGATGAGATTTTAGAACCTTATGTACGGCTTTTTTGAGTTGTGAGAGATCAATTCGTTTTAATGTTGTTTAATGTGATTCGTTAATGTGAATTGTTTTAATCAATTCGTTTAATCTGAGCACACAGAGCTGATTACTACACGATTATCTGGAATAAGAGGGTATTCGCCGTATGGTGTGGCCATCGAGGTGTATAGATCTCAATCAGACCTTCTGTGATTCTCTAAGAGCCATTGAATGATGACAATCCACTACAAGATTTAAAATCCCCTCTTTTGGAAAAATGTGTTGATCAGTATTCACATTAATAGTATGAGAGCACATTGTAAGGCTTAAATAAAATGTGGCCTATCTCTTATCAGATGAGAAATTTCGAGTTATGACGTATCGTACTTTGACCATTGTGGCTCTTATTTGCAAATCAGCTTACGCTGAAACATTATGCTTTTTTTTTTAATTTCCAGCCTTTCCTTACTGTATAATGTGTTACTATACCAAATTTTCAAGCAAAATGACAGATTTTGTTGAAATATCTATTTTTATGTGTTTTTAACTTTAATTTTGAGCATTATAGTGTATAATAATGTAATATATATACACTGTGAAATATTAAAACTCGTGGAATATCTTAACATCGTCTGGAACAGCCTTTTAAAAGGGCGAAGTGCACTAACAGCCATTGAATTGATAAATCATCGGAAGTAAAAATTATTCAGTCATGTTGACGTTCATCAGCAGAATGTGTAGATTACTGATATCATACATAAGGACTTATGTCTACAATTATTTCCAACATGCAAAGCACCTCAAGGTATCCGACTACCCCAAAATCGGGAATTTTGCCAAAAATGGACAAATTAGTTTAGGATTTTATTTTATAGACAATCTTATTAGCTTTATAAAAATACCGTTTAATACTTTTCGTTTAGAACAAATACAAGTGTTTTAGTTAAAGCAGATGCCATTACTTTAAGCAAGATACATACTTTAAAACGCGTTTTACTCGAAATGTGTGAGTGTTTTTTTTTTTTTTAAATACTGAAGGGGCCAGCGATTGCTAAAAAAGTTTTCAGAATAATTAACCGAATTTTTTTCTGTATGTTCTGTATAATAGTAGAAATGTTTTAACCTTCAGATTTATCAATCACTGTTGTTTTACTACGAAATTTACAATACTTTATGTTAATATAATCACTTATTCTAAGCAATATCATATAATACTAAGATTAAGTGCTCTAGTTTTTGTAAAAATTAAAATCTCTTATCCTGAAGGTTACTTCAAACCGAATAATATAGCAGCACATCAAAATTGAAAATTTGTTC
>BMAO01021659.1:0-83347 GCA_019973975.1 Trichonephila clavata | reverse complement strand
TACCGAATTAAAATTTACAATTTGTTATTAAAACAATGTATAATAAATATTTTTTTTTATTTCTATTCAATTAAAAAATATTTTAACTAAATGGTTATTGCAATGAATAGTTATACAATTTATACTCTTTGGAAAAGGCAAAGAGTTTGCTTTAAGCACATAAACATAAATTTTTCCTTTCTTTTATACAAAATATATTTAAAATATCACTTATGCTTAACATACTAAGATAATTTGTTTGAAAGATGTATACTGATATTTATCTTTTAAAATGAAACTATTTCAACATAAATTAAACTAGAAAGCAGTATGAATAAAATTAACAATATAACCATATTTATAAAAAAAAAATTATTCTTTTTGCTTCAGATTTATAAAAATAAACTTTTTTAAAGCCAACAATGTATCCATCCACTCTAAGCATTGAGATAATTTCTGACGTAGAATTCAGTCGCCGTCTTGTAGAATCAAGATCAGACAAGCTAAGACAAGTTCAATCGTAAACCGTTCACACGCTGATTACGAGTATTCTACGTCACATTTTTACTGTGTATGTGTAATCATTATACCGCATTAAAATTTACAAATTATTAAAATAATATAAGTGAAATATTTTTTTTATTTCATTTTAATTAAGAAAATGTCGCCATCTGCTTCGCCTGCAAAATTAAATTCATGAGATTATAAACCTAAGTTTTCTTCAGGTCTGCATGCCTTCATAGGACAATGGTTAGCGTAACTGAAAAACTATTGTCCTATGGAGACATTTTGTTCTGGGGCTGTGAGTTTGAATCTGGATTTATTATTATTTTTTTATTTGAGCGTTATTTTTTCAATCATTTTAAAATCTAATAATTAGTGTATAGTTTAACCAATAGGTGGCGCCATGAGCACTTTAAACATTTCAATAAACTTTTTTTACACATTTAAAAAACAACTCAACTTAGCAGCAGGAGGGAAACAACTCAACAGCAGGTGAAAACAACTCAACTCCCCCCATCAACTCGAAAACCAAAACCATAGCAGGAGGGAAACAACTCAACTCCACGCAGCATCCACAGAAGGGAAACAACTCCGCGCCTGCGCCTCCACAGGAGGAAAACAACTCAACTCTGCGCCTGTGCCTGCGCCTGCGCCTTTACCGCAGAACCGGCTTTTCTTACCTACTTACGCATTGCTGGTAATTTAAACAGCCAGCGCTACATCTCCGAGGTGTTGGATCCAGTTGTCCTTCCTTACCTTCAGGGCTTGGCCTCAGCTATAATTCAACAGGATAATGTGCGACCACACGTGGCACGCATTGTCCAAATCTTCTTCGTTAATCCCCAAATTGAATTGCTTCCTTGGCCGGCTCGCTCTTGGCCGGATCTTTCGCCGATAGAAAACATGTGGTACATGGTTGCTGAACGATTGACCCAGATTACACCCGCAGCTGCCACACCAGATCAACTTTGGCAACGTGTGGAAGCTGCTTGGTCTGCTGTACACAAAGAACACATCCAAAATCTCTTTGAATCAAGGCTGAGGCGTGTGGCAGCGGTGATCTCCAACAATGGCGGCTACTCTGGCTACTGATTCTGGCAGGAACCACACTTCACAGAAGTCTATAAATTTAATCATTTGATACTTGGTCAACATGTTATCTACAAAATAAATTGTGTTGTGCTATCTCTTGTCTTTCTTGGTGTTGTATTTACGGTGGCCAGCAGTGTAGTTGTATCTTTATCTTAGCACGCGGAATGTATTAGTTTTTTATTTATTTTTCTATTAAATCATTTTTGCATCATACAAAGAACTCTCCTTTTTAAGACTAACAGTATTTATGCTAGAATATAATCGAACTTTAGGTCAAGCTCATCCCGGGATTCAGAAACGAAGAATAAGGAAAGCGAAATCTTTTTTCTTTCGCAAGAATTTAAATCGAAAATCATTTTTCAGTTTTCGTGTCTTTCTTAATGTTTTGTTTTACTTGTTGCCAGGTTATATATATCATTCGACTGTTGTCAGAGAGATTTTCCATTTTAATAAATATTATAAATACTCTCTAATTTTAATGTTATTTACTTCGTTTACTCAGACTCAATTTGATTTTGTATTCAGTTATAAGTTTAATGTTTAAATATTTTACATGATGTGTATAGGTACATTTTATTTGGTTTTGCAATCCCTTGTAAGATCTGGCTTGGGGACTAAAACCTGACCTTGCGGGGGGGGGCAATTATTTTCCGTTACGCCACTGCAATTAACACAAAAAAGTTCATATTTGATTCTTGCTGGGCCCATTCTCACGTTGTTGTAGCTCACTGTAGTAAACTTTTTTATAAAAATATCTGTAAATAAAATGATACATATATAATAAAAAATATGTAATATATATATGTTGGCTCCATAGCGGAGGCCTCAAGTTTAAAGACAATTATTAATCGACTCTGCTCCAGAACTCTCAAGTGGAAGGGGTTAATTTCCATCTTATTGTGGGTAGACAATATTTTTATTGTTTCACTGTCTGCGCAGATATATAGATTGTGTGGTTTGTCGACTGTAGATTACGCACCAAATAATGGTCCATGTGAGAAACAATCCTTGTATAGATCTAAACTGATCAGTACTAAAATGTGGTCCTGAGCTGTGTTGATGTTGACTGCAAACGTAAATCCAAATGTAGTTTCAAATTGAAAAGTCACATACGTTGGAATCATAGGAATAAATGAGGAAATAGCAGTATTTAGCGACGCTTTATAATTTGACGAAACTGAAAGACCGAATGATACACAGGTACCAAAAAAATCACTTAAGAATTCATTTGAAAATTCTAGCACGAATTTAGATTAAAAAAAAACCCGCATGTATTCGAATTCTACGTTTAGTAAAAAATTTAAAGTATAGAAGATTTGTGGTTTTGAAGGAACGTGTACATTTACATTTTTATTTACATAGATTAGGCTTAGCTATTAAGATGCTTTCGATTTGACTTTTAAGGTGCATGATGAAAGCAACGGGAAGGCTATTGGTAACGAACCACTTAATTTTGAAACTTAGTCAAGGGACAAGAGCAACACCTGAGGCGGCACTATACTCTTTAAACTTCTACAACACCCGATGGGAGGTCTTTCAGCTTCGACAGATTTAATATGCATCTGCTCCTCTATACGATGTGCTTTCACTGACACTAAAACTCGACTCGACAACACCGGCTTCGCTTTTACCATCCTCACTCGGCGATAGTAAAGATTTGGAAAGCACTCAGAGACAAACAATAACAGTTATAGAGTTGAAGAATACTTAAGAAATGTGAGAATGACAGACTCTTTTGCTTCTTTTACGCAATTAAGCAGCACTTTAGAGTGCATCTTTGTGGTACTCAGTTGAAAGTTACGAATATATCTATACAAATAAATAAAATTGAAGTGTCTGTTTGTAATTTCAAATTAGCAGCTTTTTACTTAATGCACTAAAAGTATATACGGTACTCATAACAAAAAACCAATTTTTAAATTTTCTGTCTGTCTGTCTGTCTGTTTGTTCCGGCTAATCTCGGAAACGGCTGGTGCGATTTTAAAAATTCTTTCACTAATGGAAAGCTACATTAACGGGGAGTAACATAGGCTATATTTTATTCCCGTATTCTTACGGGAACGGGAACTATACGGGTGAACGTGAAACTGAATGCCAAGATGAACGCCAAATTGAACGCCAAGCTGAGCTAATGAAGTCGTTGTTTTGGTTACTGGCGACCGATGTTACGCGCACATGATAATACGCTGACACGTGCCATAATTTTTTTTTAGGATAGTTATCTCACTGTTCAGTTAAGTAGAGCATCGGCTGTTTCGGATGCACTTTTAAAAATATTAAATCAAGGCTTCATAAGCAAAAAGCAATGCAAGAAACAAAAAATTGATAACTTTTACGATTAGTTTTAATGCTTTTTTTTTTAAACATTTTTAGTCACATTTAAACAATAGTTATTATAATCCCAATCTATATCTATACAAATAAATAAATTGAAGTGTCTGTTTGTAATTTCAAATTAGCAGCAATTGTTTACGGGGCGGGGGTTTAAGGGGCGTCAGAAATTCCGATTTTTAAGTTATTAGATGTACAGTCTTGAAACTTAGTAAGTAGATTCCTCTCATAGGGAAGAGATACGCTGCAAAATGGGTTTCGTGAAAATTACCCTCAAGTGGCGTTGCGGGACTTAAGGGGCGTTATAGATAATTATTTCAATTTTTAAACTATTAGACGCACAGTCTTTATATTTGATAAGTAGATTTCTTTTATAGAGTAGAGATCAGCTATAAGAAGGTTTTGTGAAAACAGACCTCTAAATGGCGTTGCGGGGGATTTAGTGGCGTACTAGATAAATATTTTCGTTTTTAAACTACTTCACCTCCCTGCTTGAAAATTGGTAGGAATGTTTCTTTCATGGAGTAAATATCCGCTACAAAACAGGTTTGGGAAAAATTGACCCCCAAGGGGTGTTGCGGGTGTTAAGGGCAGATATAAATAATTATTTCTATTTTTAAACTATAAGACGCACAGTTTGAAATTTGGTAAGCAGATTCCTCTCATAGGATAGAGATACACTACAAAATGTGTTTTGTGAAAATCGACCCCTAGGCCGCGTTGCGGGGGTTCAAGGGGCGTTATTGATAATTTTTTTTTTCATTTTTAATTTATTGGACGCACAGTCTTCAAATTTTGCTAAGCAGATTCCTTTCATAGTGTGCAATTCCCCTACAAAATTGGTTTTGTGAAAACAGACCAGAAGTGGCGTTGCGGGGGCTCAAGTGGCGTTATAGATAATTATCCCCATTTTTAAACTATTAGACGTACAGTCATGAAATTTGATAAGCAGATTCCTTTCGTAAAGTAGAGAACCGCTACAAAATGGGTTTCGCGAATATGAACTACCAAGTTTAATTTCGGAAGATTAAGAGGCGTAATTGATAAATATTTCCATTTTAAACTATTTGATCATCCTGCTTGAAAATTGGTAGGCATGTTCCTTTCATGGAATAGAGTTCCTCTAACAAAGAGTAAAATGAAAATTGACCCCCAAGGAGGGTTGCGAGGGTCAAGAGGAGTTACAGAAAAAATTCCAGTTTTTAATTGTTAGACCCATTACTTGAAATTTGTTAAGCATGTTTCTTTTGTTGAATAGGGATCCACTAAGAATGTATTTTAAGCAAATCAAGTTCTGGGGGGGGCAGGGGTTACTGGGACGTATTGACGAAAAAATTTACTTTTTTCGAGCTACAAGAACTATAATAATGAAATTTGGTTTGCATTTTTCTTTTGTTGAGTTGAAATCCGCTAAGAGCGGTTATTTTGGTAAACGGCTCTCAACGGGATTACGGGGATATTGATAGAAAAACTTTTGTTTTTTTTTCTGTTAGATTTAGACTTGAAATTTGGCTTGCATGTTCAATTTATGGAGTAGAGATCCACCGAAAATTGGTTTTGCGGGAATCCACTTGGTTTTTGGGTTACGAAAGAGCAAACATCATTCTATGCTTCAATTTTAGAGATTTTTAGAAAACACAAATTAGATGAGTTCTGCCCCTTTTTTTATCAACAGGCGACAGTTATAGGTATAAGTATATTTTTCAATACAATCGAATTCTTAATGCAGGACTTAGATATCAATAATTTATACATATATATAAGCAGTAAAAATTTATAAAACATCATGAAATTCCCAGCGAAGCGGGCGGGTAACAGCTAGTATATATATATAAAGAGTAAAACCCCTTAAGTGAGAACTCGCATTTTATTCCTATATTCCTTTCTTTCTTATATATTTTTCATTACTATACGATAGGTTACTTAGTATATATGTAAATCGTGTAGCTGAACAGGTGGACGTTAATATTCACTCACTCACTCAGTATATATGTAAAATAGATGTGGATATAGATACATGTATATATAATAGAAAGAGAGAGAAAGAGTGAGTAGGAGAGATTACGTATATGAAAAGATCGGATAAGATAACAAATTTAAGTTTAGCAATTTTTCCTGGCCTTAATATTCGGTACAGAAGAGTCAATCTTTCAGCAAAAGTTTTTCTCATTTTAAAGCGATGTTTCACGAAAATTATTATTTCTAAAATGTTTCAAATTAAGCATTGAATCTTAAGAAAATAACAGTTTTCCTCAATTTATCCGACAGTGTGGATAAGATGATGAACAGAGACAATTTAATTCAACTTCATATATTACCAAACAGTTATTTAAGAATATCGAATACCTCGGTCGTGCAGTGGTCAAGGTCATAAAATCATGGCCATCCTTGGCGAGTCCTGATACCAGTGAAAATTCCGGTGTGTAAAGGGGCTGATGCACGCTAAATCTGTAGCGGCCCAAAGTCCTCACGTTAAAGTGACGTGGAAGCTAGGAGATTTGTGTGGCTGAAGGCTCAGGCGTCGTGCTCGTCACATGACCGTGGCCCAAAAGTACAAGGACCCTCACAAATAGACATCTTTAGCTTATTTACTTTAGATTGCTGCATTAATTAACACTCCTTCCCTTAATAATGCTGAGATCACATCTTTAATTATAAAATTGGACATAACAGAAAACAAATATATTCATAATTGAAGAAACAAGCTTATATAGACGAAGCATCCTCAATCGACATTTTAGATTAACTATTAAGAAATGAAATTTATTTAAAAAATGGCAATGCCATGGTCGGCATATAGCTTGTACCTAGTGGCGCAGACAGGAATTTTTCAGGGGGGAGGTCCAGGGTCGGGAGTCCACCATTCTCGTATTATGCTCCATTACGCCGCACAACATATTCTTTTGATTTTGTTGATTTTCGGGAACAAAAACAGTAAAAAATTAATTATTGAATAAATAATTAGCATTAATTAATAAAATTATTAATAACAAGCATTGATTAAATTTTATGTACTTTATATGTACCATTCCTTCAAAATTCTAAACACTATCGAAAATGTTTTCAGTTCTGAGACTTAATGCAGGAACAATCCTTTTCAGTATATAATGTTGGAAATTATATTTTCAAGATTCATAAAACTATTTCTCAACCAATAATAGCGTAAGTGTCAGGGGCGTAGCTATCACCGTATCAATGATACTGGGCCCCCAAGCTTTAGAGGCCTCAAAATGAGTAAGTAAAAAATCGTAAAATGTTAAGAGGCCTGAAAAAGATTTCTTAAAGAATTGCGATTCAAGACTAGCTACACCAGTGGTAAGATTGCTTTCTTCTGAATTGTTAAGCTTATATCAATAATTGAAATTGGGAATTTGATTACTCCTTCATATAAAAGTCTCATTTGAACATTCTATTAATTAACCTTTAAGCATTTCCTAAAATATAGAATGTATTTTTGTCACTTCTATCGAGACTTTAAGAGAATCTCTTGAACAGCTCCCCCGTATTTAAGCATTCAACAGAGTAAATGTTGCTGAGAACCACTTTTAGGAGTGTTTTCCCATGGCGGCATTTCGACCAATGAATTGTACATTTAGTGCTTCAGAACTGTGTGTGTGGCTCTAATATCTTTTTGATGTTATGATAGCGGATGAGTGTAAGTGGAAGTAATCTCCAGTGCCACTGAACACTGGGATGAAAGATTTATGCTAATGTACCTTACTTTTGACTAGCTGAACTTTTTCTTCTTTCTAACTTAATTTTTTCACTGATTTTTATTTACCTTTGTTAATGGAAAGCAAATACAGAAGTAACTGTCTTAAGCCAATCAGATGTTTAAATGCATCTGAAAATACAGAGGAATTTTGCAATAGCTAATTATAAAGGAAAATGAGAACGGGAAATAATTTTTATTAGAAATAATCATTTTAACACACACACATCAGATGCCTTTTTAAGCACAATGTTATGTTTTACATTTACAGTACTACGAAGTACACATAACTATGAAGTGGATAAAGTGTTTTACTTTTAAAAGCAAATATAACTGCTAATTATTTGGGCATGAATAAATTTTTAACAAATCAGATTTGATCAATTCTTGCTAACAAAAAAATAACCTCTAATTATAAATGTTACTAACCCACACAAATCATCCGCAAACAACTCCAAGAAAAATAAAACACTGAATTTGCGCAGATAATGTTTTCCCTTCATTTTTCCAAACGGCATTCTCTCTCTCAGGATTAACAGAATCGAACCCAGCACGGTGTTACGTCAAAGATGGATTGACTGATGTTCCCCAGATGACAGCAACCTCGCTCAGACACTCCTCGGGCGCCTGGTTTTTTTTTTACTTGCTTTGTTTCCAAAACAAAAATTGTTTTGAATTCGGAAGTTTCCAGTTTGAATAGATGCATTCTTGTGGCTAAATCGCTAACATTCAAACACTAGATGAAAAATAAACAGATCAATTGAACTTTTTCAGCAATTAAATGTTCACAAATAACGTTACTTGAAATGTGTAAAGGTACATTATGTCATGGCTTGGCAATCCTTTGTATATACAGTGGTGGCCAAAATTGTGGACACTTTTTAAAATTGCTGTGTTTTTGAAGTGTGTATGCTTATAGAAAATGTTACGTTGCACAAAACGCAAAGTCTTTTGTAACTTTTTAAAGAGAATTTAATACTAAATTCAATAAAAAAAATTCAAGTATTTGAAACGCAAAAAAAGTTATACAGCAATAACTATCTATATATACATTAGATATACTAATGATAGCAGAGTTTCCAGCGCTTAGTGGAGTAGCCTTTATTTGTTATTACAGCTTTACATCGATGTTTCGTTGAGCTGAAAACAGTTTAGAGTTCTTCCTTCCTTGTTACATAATGCCAGGAAACAATTATATCCTCAAGAGTTTTCAAACGGCGCCACAAGTTTTTGAAAGGATTGAGTTCAGGTCGGTTTCTTGACCAGGACAACAACTCAATGACCTTAGAATGATACCGGTCTTTCAACTACTTTACTGTGGAGCAAGGAGCAGAATCTTGCTGAAAAATAAATGAAGCTTTGTTCGTAAATAGATCCCTGAGATTAAAAGTAGAAGTTTGGGTTCTAGAGTGGTTGCAATGTATTTTCTGACATTCGGTGTCCCATCGATGATATTAAGTTGACCGATACCATCTGCTGATATACAAGACCAAATCATAAAACTATGTAAGTACTTCACAGTTGCATAGATGCAGACAGGATGTAGCATTTCTGGTATTCTACGTCTTACATATTTTTGGCCATCATAACCGAATAATGATATCTTAGTTTCATCGCTCCATATAACACGTGACCACTAATCAATTGTCCAATTAATGTTTTCCTTTACCCACTGTTGTCTTTTTTAGAGCTGCTGTAAAGTGAGATATATAAGGCTTTTTTCGTGAAATCCTACCTCTTACATGGGGAGGGCCCAACTAAGGAAATTGATTTTGGGACGAAACTCGGTATTATAGTAGTACTCCAGTAGGATGTTCAGCCCTCGATGGATTATCGCCAAATGGCCAGTCAATTCGGAGAAAATAGCCTTCGAAATTCATGCTTAGCTTATATATAATTAATTTTTAAATACGTCCAGCGAGAGGGCGCATTTGGCAGAGCACCTACTTTCTGCGCGAACGGATAGTTTTCGAATCAGGCGATACAATTTTTCTTTCCAATTTATTTAATTATTTTTAAAATTAAATGAATTTATTTATTAAACATTAAATAATATTTAATGTAATTATTTTGTATTTTATAATGTAAAATAATTACTGTAGTTATATAAATATTTATATTATATTTTATAAATATATTTTTATATTAATAAATAATACTTATAATAAAATATATAATAATATCAAATGATATTTTATATAAAAATTAGCTGCAAATATAGTTTTATAATGTGAAATACACTATATTATATATAAAATATTATATATAATATAGCATTATCTATAAAATATATATTATTATTATTATTATTAAAAAATTAATTATTTTATGATTAAATGTAATAAAAATAATATATTTCTTTTTTATATGTTATAATTTAATTACTTTATATTTATATAAAATATTTTATAAGTCATTTTTAAATAAATTTTTTTAATTAAAAAAATAATTAAGTGAATTGAAAAAAAAATTTGATCCCCCGTGATTCGAACCCTATCTGCAAACTAAAAAAAATTAATTAAAAAGGACTTACTAAATATTTTATATAATTATAAAATAAAAAAAATTGATAATATGTAAAAAAAGACATATTTTTTATTATTTTAATTATAAAATAATTAATTTAATACCAATAATAATATATTTTATAGAATATGTTATATTATGTGTAACATTTTATTTATAATGTATTGTATTTCACATTATAAAACTACTTGTAGCTTATTTTCATATAAAATATTATTTGATATTTATTATAAATATTATTTATTATTATAAAAATACGTTTATAAAATATAATATAAATATTAAAAACTACAGTAATTATTTTACTTTATAATATACAAAATAATTACATAAAGTATTATTTAATATTTAAAAAATAAGTTTATTTAATTAAAAAAAATAATTGGAAAAAATATTTCATCGCCTGATTCGAACCCTATCCTTTCGCGTAGAAAGCAGGTGCTCTGCCAAATGAGCCATTGCAACGTTGAAAGTTTTAAAATATTATTTATATAAAAGCTAATCACATGAATTTCGAAGGTTGTTTTCTCCGAATTGACTGGCCATTCGGCGCTAATCCATTGAGGGTTGAACATCCTAATCCAAGGAATCCTAATCCTAATGAACATCCAAGTCTCGTCCCAAAATGAATTTCCTTAGTCGCGCCCTCCCCTTCTTTAGTCTAACATCTCTCTAATATCTTCTCCTGATTGTTTTTGAACTTGTAGAAACACCAGAATCATGCAGATAGTTTCTGATGACCATTGATGACATTCTTTTATCTTGGAGACATTGTAATTTTGTTCTTCTGTCATCAACACATGTGGTGAATCTTTTTCGACTTTTCCTTCTTTGTGTTTTATTCATTTTATCTCCTGACATCTTAAACAAATCTTTCAGTTACCAGATGTAATCAAGGAACCACCCACCTGTGTCTTGCAATTTTAACATAGGAAAAACCACTTTCTCGTCATACATATGTCCAATCTACTCTATTATTTGATGTTATTACTTCTTGACTAAATATCATTGTTGTCTTGGATAAGAAAATGTCCTGATCTCAATCCTATCTAAAAGTTTCGGCACAGTTTGAAAACTGTTGTCCGAATGAGGTACTCTTGAAATAAAAAGGAACAAATTGAAGATATAATTATTTCCTGGGATTATGTAACAGCGAAGGAAGAACTCTAAACTGTTTTCAGCTCAATGAAACATCGACGTGAAGATGTAATAAAAAATAAAGGCTATCCCACTAAGCACGAATAACTCACTGCTATCATCAGTATCTAATGTATGTAGATAGTTATTTCAGCGTAATTTTTTTTGCGTAGCAAATATATTTGAATTTTGTTTCTTATATTTTGAATTCAAAATTAAATTTTCTTTAAAATGATATAAAAGAACTTGCATTTTGTGCAACGTAATATTTTCTATAAGCTTACAAATTTCAAGATACATTACAATTTTAAAAAGTGACCACAATTTTAGCCACAACTGTATACAGCCCGTTAATATAATGCAAGGTAGTAGCATATGTTAATATAATGGATTGGATGATTTGGAGGGATACTATAATCACATTAAATTACTGTTATTTCTGCATGGTACCACCAAGATTCGGAAGGATACAAAATAAGGGGGGGGGAGGGCAATTGAATACCCTACCGTACCATCTACACTGTGATCTGTCTCAGTAGACAAAGGACTCTCAATTCCTGAGCCTCCAACAGAATATGCTATTAGTTCAGACGAGGAGAGTCTTCTCTCATCTGAAATTCTCATCAAACGTCAGTACACAGTGGCATTAAGCATGATGATGACTTTTCATGTTTTTAGGAAACATCGTTTCCACATGAAATTACCTTGGTTAAACAGAGTAATATTTTCCTCGATTTCGATTTGTCGAAGAGCAAATAGGAGATATTGGCCCTTAAACGGTGGAACCTTCTTAAAGAAATTGCTTCCAAGTAACTTTATTTGGGTGCTCTTCATTCATTTTTCGAATCTTTCTTTAAAAAAGAAGAAAGTGTTGTCTTCTGCTGCTACACTGTTGGCCTATTAAAAGAACTCCGCATTTCACGTGAACAAAATGATGGTGGCTGTTTATATGAGCTTCAGAACTGAATAGCATGACGGTTTTGCTGAATAATGGTAATAATCTTCCATTCATATCTGTTCCACATGCTGTGAAGATGAAAGAAACATACCACAATCTATAAAACACCTTTTGGATATGATTACAGTAAGTATGGCTGATAGGTCTGTGCTGACACGAAGGTAGTTTCTCTGCTGATGGGTTTGTTAGTAGCAAGTACATGCAAAGTATTGCTGTTTTCTTTGTCTGTGAGGCAGCAAAGAAATCTCTTTGCAGTACATTATGAAAGACTGGCCTCAGGGAAAAATTTTTAAACCTGGAAAAATGAATGTATATCACCTATTTGCGAACAAAACTGCATAAAATCATCACTACTCCTTTGCAAACTAAAGTAAATAAGGAGTTTTTCCGAGGCCTCAGATTAAACAGCTTTTCAGAAGTTTGAGAGTTTTCTTCGAAGTAAAAAAAAAGATATTTGGCATACATTTGATCAATAGCCAACAAACTTCTTTGGAGATCGCAAGGTCAAAATCTATAAGGATCCGAGTGAAGATATATTGGCTTTACTTCAGAATTTTTGTTGCAATATTTCCTTAAAGATCAAATTTCTGAACCCCCCTTGAATTTCTTCCCTGATAAGTCAGTTGAGCATTTTCATCACGACATTATCAACGTAGAGAAACGGTTCCAGGAGAACTGTTTCACGCCAATGTTGGCTTTTGAATGCTTCATTACAAGTGAAAGGACAAAAGAATTTGAAAGTTTAAATCAGATTAAGAAATTCCTGGCACGCGTATTGTAACATGCATTCATAAATGCACTTTTTAAATAATCATACGCATCACAAATAAAAAAAACCCCGCAGCTAAGTCAGACTTTTCTTTTTCATATTATGTTCAGCATAACGAATGTGTAATGAATTGACTATATTCGTCTCGAAAGCAAAACTTTAAAAAAAAAATTTGGTGCTTTGTGTAATTGATTTAGATATGAAGTGGGAAAAATATAAGAGAAGAACATAACATAAATTTTTTCGCTTACACTAATTTTAATTGTAGCAATTTAAATAAATTTTTCTAAGGAATGTTAAAAAAAAAACAAAAAAACCTTTTTCTTAAGTTACATTAAGGTATATTCTTTTCAAATATCTTACATTTGTATTTTACTTTCCGAAATTAATATGAGTTTCCAAAGTGCTATTCTGTTTTCCTATCTTTATGTTTTTCTTTTAAGATTCGAAATAGCTACAAAACAAAAGTACATTCCAATTTCTAGTAAAATTTTAAGACATCTGAAAGTGTATATTGTTCAAAAGAAAACCGTAGCTTCAGCAACTACTGACCCTCATTATTAAACTCTTCTTTTTGTTTAGTGCACAACGTTTCTTGATTTGAATCTGCGTAATTAAACAAAACAGTATTTAAAGGAACAGGTACTTCATATGCATGAAGCCCATTTGAATGTGAACCAAGTCCTCCTTTCGATTCATAAGATATATATATATTTATATTTATATAGAAATAAAGAGTAATATTTATAAAGTACCTCATGGTGATTTTTTTCCATTTATCTACATAATATTTCAACATTTCTTTTTAACAACTCACATTCATGCAGTTTGATTAATCTTATTTAGTGAGTGAGTGAGTGATTTTGGGGGTTTACTGGCGCAAGAGCCGATTTCGGCTATACTGCGCCAAACATTTGTTTTAAATAATGTAAATGTTTAAAAACACAGTTAAAATTTTAAAATACTGTAAAATAATGACATTCATAAGGTATATATAAGCTAAAATTCATGAAAACTGTCTTAAAAATACATTTAAAATGCTTACACTATGAAAGAGCTAACAAGTAAATTAAAAAAACATCCAAGATAATATAAAACAAGACTTTAAATTTGTACACGATATATACGGAACAAATTTAAAAGATTTAGTTAAATTACTTTTTCCTATTCCTTGTCGGCGTCATGTATTGCTTGAATCCAGACTTCATATTCCAGTCCATCAGAGATTCATCACACATCCACATCATAAAGAATCATTTCCTCATCTTCCGAGGTGTAATGAATGTTACTTTTTTTTTTTGGCTTATGTGGTGTCGTGGTAATTTCAATATCGGACTTTGGTTCGGATGTGAGCTTCCTCCTGTTTTTTCTACTTTGTTTTAAATTACTTGCCGCTTTAGTTTCTGCAGAAGTGCTGCTTTTGGTTGTGGTAGTGTTAAGTAAAGGGACAGTAGGCTGAATTTCAGATGTTAAAGATGAAACAACTATTGCCAGGGGTAGTAATAGAAAATGGGCATAGGTAACCGATATTTACTTGCTTTGTCTGGTATTATTGGAGATGCGAAAGGAATTAGACCAGTTTGAGTTGATGAGGATGATGTGGAGACTACAGAAATTGTGGACATGCTTGGAATGTGATTGGCAGAAGAAATAGGTTGTAGACACTGCAAAAGTGGACAAATGATATTTGTGATGCTTGGATCTGTTTGGGTGGTTGTAGATATAGTTGAAGGTTTAGCAGCTGGAGCATATGTTTGGGTTAACGGAGGAACTAATAATTTACGTGCTTCTATATAGGATATGTTTTTATTAGTTTTAATTTCTTGGATCTGTTTTTCTAATTTCCATTTTGGGCATAAGGGGGTGAGAACAATTAATAAACTTTGGCTCTAGATTGCAATCTGTGGATGAATGCCCAACAGATGCACACCTAGAACACGTCAGTTGACCGCAGCAGGAAGTTTGAGAATGCCCGAACCTCTGATACTTGAAGCAGCGCAGATGATTCGGAATATATGGCCGTATTTTGCAGTTTAAATATCCGGCTTTAATAGTAGTGGGTAATTTCGGACTATTGAAGGTCAAAATTATATGCTTAGTAGGCAAATGTATGGAGTCTTTTTTTATTGTAATTCTTCTGACTTGGGCAACACCCTGGTCAGAAAGTTCTTCGAGAATTTCTGCTTCTGAAGCGCACAAAAGGTCGGGCTCAGATATAACACCTCGACAAGAGTTCAATGATTTGTGGGGAGTAACAGTTAAAGGGGAGTCTATAAATGTTTTAGCCAACAAGAAAGATTTTGATTGTACAGCAGATACAGTTTCTATCAATAAGTCGCCAGAACGTAATTTCTTGACGGATTTCGGGTCTCCACCTATTCCTTTAAGAGCTTTTTGTATTGCAAAGGGAGACTTCCGCGACATTTCGTTACTGGGTAATGATAAAATTAAAAACCGAGAATGTGAAGCAACATTGTCAACGTTGATATTGGGTAATTCAAGGCCATTATCCGGGCACAGCTAATACGGATCCATAAATGCGTAACAAACTTCATTCTGGAGGGCCTCCACCCACCACGGAGTCCAACAAGGGAGGCAGTGTGCCAGTCAACTGACATTATTCAGGCACGGCGCTTACCTGGAGTACACCCAGAATATAGTGCAACAGCATCAGGGCGAGGATCCAACGGGTAAACCCGCCACCCCTTATCTGCAGCATTAACCCTAAAGCAATGTCTCTCCGGGGACACCGAAGAGAGGTATCACCAGCCGATTGACAGGAGCGGGCTCACTCCTGCCACCCGTCTACAGCGAAGCGTGGGCCAAAGGGAACGCAAAGGTATCCCCAGGACACCATTTCCCACCTTACGGGAAGCCGCACACGGCGAACATGCGGGTCGGATAACCAACAGTGTTAGTCAAAAAATAAGTAATACGATTATTGAAATTAAAAGTCGAATAAATTAAGAATCAAATTAAACTAATTAAACTCAATCAAAATGAATACAAAAATATGTTATTAATAACGAATAAGGATTTATCTAATAGAAACAAAATGAATACTTGTATAAATGTACATTTCGAAAAAAATTGGTCTGTAGTCTAGACGGGAAATGAACGAAAGAATGAATTAAATGATAAGTCGAAGGGTCGAAAATAGAGAAGGATCACTAGAGTACCCCGGGTTTGTGGAGCCCGTGTTTACCAAAGACAGTAAACCCCTTGGGAAAAGGAAAAGATCACTAGGGCACCTCGGGATTGTGACACCCGTACTCACCTATAGAAGGTGAGCCTCCTGAGGGGTTAATCTTATTCAGAATGTATATATAATACAAAAGGTTTCATTGTGCATTCATATTTTAAATACCCATTTACAACTTATTTACGAACCAAACTTATTTACGCCCATCCGGTATAGTGGTTAGTGAAGCTGACTGCAGTGCCGTAGGAACTTGGTTCAAATCCCGGAGAAGGCATGGATGTTTGTGTTATATGCCCAGTGTGATACATTGCGTGGTGCACGAGATTTATAAATGTTAGAAAAGAAAGAAAAAGATTGGACATCATTCGGGTCATTTGTTTCGTTTGGCACGATTTTTATCAAACATTTAAAATTAAGCACAATAGAACGTGAAGTATATTGTTTTTGCCCTTTCAAAAATAAATTTTGTAAAAATCTATAAAAATATTTTTAAATTACACTCTAAATAATTCATGTGGTAACCCAACCTCAGATTGTTCCCTTTTTTGTTTTGTTTTTTGATTCAATCTATCCTTTCAGCAGAATGAATTTTTATCGCAACTCATAATATGCATTAATAAAATCGAAAGCGAGACCGGAACCGTTCTAGTTGGATCTTTGCCACAAGAAATGACCAGAGAGTTCTATATTTAAAAGACGACCGGAAGCTGGCCATGTGACCTTGCCCGACTTTTAAGGGATTCCAACAGTGACTTTAAAAGGAAACATCGTACACATTTAATCAGCACTACGTTTGTCGTAGTCTATCACTACCTCTAAGATTATTAACTCCCCTTCTTGTATTATCTAAATCTGAATGTGTTGAATTCATGATTAATTACTGCTTATTTAATAAATAAATCTTATTTATTCACCTTTCTTAATTGAGAGATTACACAAATACTATTCAAATTTTAAGAACAATAAAACACAGTGGAGTATGAGAAGTATTCAATAATTATGAACGACGGAATCCTAACTGAATCCATGGTGGACGACGCGTACAATTAAGCTACACATTTATATTTAATTTGAGAAAACAAACTAACCTGATACCTTTTCTTAAGGCAGGTTCTTCTAATTACTTCTTCTATATCTGGATTGCTTTAATGAGCGGCTTCAATCTCAGCTATCTCTCAGTTCTGTCCCGAACCGATTTTATGTATACTTTTCAATAGACTCTTCTCCCGACGACTATATTTCCACTAGAAAAACTACTCTCTCCATTCTTTTTTCTTCATTTCATTCCCCCCTTTTATATCCTTTTTGAACTCGCTAAACCCGAAAATATCTCATTTGCATAAGTCACACTTTTGGCTCTCGGTGGAGATTGGTTGAAATAAATACAATCTTAAAAGATTTTGAGAGAAGGTTAGTGAAACGCGTAAGCACCCGTCACACGTTTTCAATCCATTTTTCTACAGATAGAATGTCGGTTCAATAAATATCAGGATTCTGTGAAACAAATTTTTTATTTGGAAATGGGAAGGTTATCAATGAAAAAACATTAAAAAAAACACACACACACACACACAACCAAAAAAAGCACCTTGAATGGTTTGGCAAAGGTCAGTTGTTAAGAAATGCTTTTCCGAATGTTCAGAGAGGTAAAAATTTTAACCTGATATAAATTGTTTCAAAACTGCTTTTTCGAATAGGATTGGTTGAAGCATGACTACGTAAGTAAACACAATTTTCCGAAGAATACATGGGGCCAAGAGATAAGAGAAGTGACCTCATTTATTTATGTACAAAAGATTAACTATCCTTCATTCAAAAAAATATTTCTTTTCAAAGATAATAAGCCAATTAAATATCAACTTTAAGTCTTAGACATTTGTAATTCTACTGAGTCACGAATAAAATTTTAGAGTAAAGTCATACGGAAAACCAAAAATCGCCAGAGAAGTCGAAAGAAACGGAAAAGAAGGGTTTTTCCATAAACCCTCGAACCTACCCTGTTCAATCCAGCTCCTTGATCTTATAGTAGGATATAGAAAACGAAGCACGCAATGTGCTGAGTGATGGTTCATGAATAATTGTGAGAAAAGATACGTTATTTAAAAATTACGTGTTTTTTTTTGTATAGGGTATTATATATATATATATATATATATAAACAAATTAAACTAATCAGGAACAAGCGATTTTTCTGTTAAGCCGTCCATTTAAAAATTCATATAAAGTTATTACTGCAATAAAATACGACGAAATACTTAGTTTATACTCATTCCAAATTCCATAAGTTTCAAATTCAGATCACACGGGTTTGATCACGAGACTTAAAACTTGGAAAATGTAATGTCGCACTTGATACCGTGTTCTCTGAAGTGGTCACATGTATGTGACCATGTGGTCCTGAAGGGGCTAGTTAAGATCAGTTCCCTATTTCAACTTTTAAACCTCAGTGATCGAGTGCTCAAAGTTGCGTCATTCAAGTCAAAACGAATGTTCAAACTCTAATACCACCGAAAACAAAGAAATGAAAATTTCTTCCAGGCTTCGAACCTTAATTTTTTTATCCTTTCAACTAAAATAAAAAATTATATTAGTTCAGTTTTGGTTTTCTTTCCACTAAAATAACGGTTTATGGTTCAATTCTGAAAGAGTAATTTTATTTCATCTATATTCTTTTAATTGTACTAAAAATAATTCTATCATAAACAAGAATGTAATTATATGGTAGATGTGTTAAAGTAGAACATAGTGATAAGTTAGTTGCAGTAACAAAATGACGGAAGATATACCGAACCGAAATAAACCGATATTACTTTTCGGTTCAGTTATGGTTTTCGTTCCGATCAATGTAACGGTTTTTTCCAGTTTTCTCGATACAGTTCCGGTTCGAAGCACTGGATTCTTTTCGTTAAATGGCATTGAGACACAGAATCCTCACGTGATATGCTGTGGATTAATCGTTTATGAACTCGCATTTCGATACAATTCGAACGCTTTTAGCAACGAATTTCGTCATTTGAGTTGATGTGGAAGTTAAGCGATTTACTCAAGGAACACTGAAGAGTGTTTGCACAGGATTCATTATTTTAAAGTCTATCGCTAAAAATTTTCAAGTGGCTTGAAAGCGATTTCAATTAAATTTTTAAATTTTCTGTCAAGTTTGTAAAAAGCTGGGAAAGAAAAGGAAAAACGAAAATGAAAAAAAAAGAGAGAAAAATCATTTAATAGCATAAAAGTAGTATAATTTAATTTGAAAGGAACAATAGATGTAAAAAGGGGTAAAAACACCTCTTTTCTCGGCGAATCAATTAGTAAATTAGAATTATCGCTTAAAATTTATGAATAAAAATAGAAATCAAGCCATCCCTTGCATATCAATCATAAAATTTATTTTCAATAATATTTTATTCTGCAATAAATTATTTCGTTTATCAAACTGAGACAGAAGAAAACTCACGCAGTAACCCTATTAATGTTATCTTACTTCGGAAAATATTAATTTTAAATATACAAATTTTAGTATCTTGCATAGAAAAAAATCGAGGTATAATAAAATAAAGACCTTAAAAATTATAAAAATAATACAGAAATTGAAATCGCAAGAGAATCGCCCAATATCAATGGACATATAATAAAATTTATTCGCATAAGCACTGGACCCCTAATCCTCCATATTAGCAATATAACAACTGGTAATGATAATATATTCCCCAGAGTAAGTTATGCCCCAAAAAGTTCTGTCTTGGGATGATTTTCGATTTTGTATTTTCTCTCCAGAATACTCCATTTGCTAAACCAACAGGAAACAGCATATTATTGCATTGTAATGCCTCTCATTCCCCCTCTTCATTAAAAAGCTGCTTCTCTGTAATGCGTGAGGTTGCTGTAGTCTAGTGGTCAAGGTAACGGGCTCATGGTCGGCATGTCATGAGTTCGAGCCTAGCCCCACTGAAGACCGATCGTGTAGGGGAGCGATGAACGGTAAATCTGCCGAGAGCTCAAACGTTCTCCCGTTGGTGGGGTAGTTAAAAAAGGGGGTTGCAAGCTCAGGTGTCGTCTCCATCACTTGATCGTAGTTCAAAATTTCGAGGTCCATCGTCGAAAGCACTCGAGTAGCAGAACCGTGTATTCACTCACTCTGTAATACATGACATTATATTTCTTCAAATGACTAAATGATCTCGTAAAAAAAATTGAAAAAACAACCTACTGGGTTCTCTTAAAATTGGAATGCTTCTCTGAGTTAAGGCAACTTGATTACACATGTATTAATATTTTTATATAAATAGGATCGTCTATTTATATAAATACCCATCGTCTTGTTTTTTGTGATACGAAAGAAAAAGCTTCCACGAAACGTTCCATCGCTTCTTCAAAGGGACCAGAAATTAACAAGCTCAGTCTCGCCATTTGATTGAAATGCATCTTAAAATTGAAATCATGGATTCGAGCTTTCGAAGAATCTCGGCGGGAGGTTGTCCTGCATTCTCTGAGTGACAGATGAAAATAAGGAAACGATGATGAGATTTTGGATTTTAACGAGTCTTTTAGAACATCAATTCAAAAATAAGCGTATCAAGTGTTGAACTTCTGTCAAGAGCCGATTGCGCGTCTTCCTTCTTTAGTTACATTTTTAAAACTTTATAAAAACAACCCTACATGTTTTCCTCTCAACTTATTCATTGAAAGAGATATGCAGTAAATACTAACCACAGCTTATTTAATCTTTCCTCATTTTCAAATTTCATGTTTGAACAACATAATCTTTCCTTAATTTGATTGCTTGCTTATCCTTTTCGAATAGAGTCTACAATTTGTAACGTGACAAAACCAAGTCCATTATAATTAAATCATAATTTTCGGTGCTTCAAAATTTCTAAACATAATGATCATATTTGACAGCAAATTGAAAATCTGATTTTTACATTCTAATATACATTTTTATTCAATTTAATATGATTAAAATATTTACAAACTATTATTACACTTCGAAATAGCCGCTACCCGCTCACTTCCCTGGGTATTTCATAATGTTGTAGATACAGTGGTGACCAAAATTGTGGACATTTTTTAAAATTGTTATGTTTTTTAAGTTTGTATGTTTATAAAAAATTTTACGTTGCACAAAATGCAAAGTATTTTATATTATTTTAAGGAGAATTTAATACTAAATTAAATACAAAAAACAAAATTCAAATATTTGAAACGCAAAAAAAGTTATGCTGCAACAACTTTCAAAATACGTTAGATACTGATGATAGCAGTGAGTTATCAGAGCTTAAAGGGGTAGCCTTTATTTCGTATTAGAGCTTCACAACAATGTTTCATTGAGCTAAAAATAGTTTTAAGCTCTTCATTTGTTATTACATGATGCCAAGAAATAGTTATATCCTCAATTAGTTCCTTTTTATTTCATGGATACCTCATTCGGAAAACGGTTTTCAAACGGTGCCGCAAGTTTTCGATAGGATTGAGGTCAAGACTGTTTCCTGGCCAGGACAACTACTCAATGATCTTAGAACGATATCAGTCTTTCAATTACTTTACTGTGAGATGAGGGGCAGAATTTTGCTGAAAAATAAATGGAGCTTTGTTAGTAAATAGATCCCTGATGTAAGGTAGAAGTTTGAGTTCTAGAATGCTGTTTATGTATTTTATGACATCCAGTGTCCCATCATTGATATGAAGGGGACCGATACCATCTGCTGATATGTATAGCTAAATAATGAAACTATGTGGATACTTCATAGTTGCCTGGATGCAGTCAGGATGTAGCATTTTTGCTATTCTACGTCTTACATATTTTTGGTCATCATTACCCAATAACGATATTTTAGTTTCATGCCTCCATACAACTGTGGCTAATAATCATTTGTCAAATTAATGTGTTCTATTGCCCACAGTTGTCCCTTTTAGCTCTGTTGTAAATTGAGATACGGCTTTTTTCGTGGAATTCTACCTTTTAGTCTATTATCTGCTAATCTTCTCCTGGTTGTTTTTGAACTGACAGAAACACTAGCATCCCTCGGATCACTTCTCATGGCTGTCCATGACATTATTTTATCTTGGAGATTTAGTATTTTTGTTCTTCTGTCATCAACAGATGTGGTACACCTTTTTCGGCCTTTTTTGCTTTGTTTTTTATTAAATTTGTCTCCGGACATCTTTAAAAAAATTTCAGTCTCTAGATGCAGTCGCTGAACTACCCACCTGTCTTGTATAATTTTAACATAGGAAATACCACTTTCTTGTCATACACATGTCCAATCTACTCTTTTATTTGATGTCATTGTTTTTTTACTAAATTTCATGGTAGTCAGGGCAGGAAACAGTCCTGACCTCAATTCTATCGAAAACTTGTGGCACCGTTTAAAACACTTGACTGAATGAGGTGCCCATGAAATAAAAAGGAACTAATTGAGGTAGGGTTTGTAATCCCTTGTCGTATTTTCAATCCCGGGATTTCGGGATTACATTATCCAAATCCCGGGATTGGTCCCAAGATTAGGATTGGACTCTATTTATTAAAAATACTTACATATTAGCAGAGTTAAAATTGCATAATAAAACTGAAAATATAATTAAAAATTGATTTAATATTATTTTAATGAAACAAATAAAAAATGAAATCATCATGAAAAACAAATAAAAAGTAATACATAGTGAAATTTAAAAAAAAAAGAATTTCTTCATTTCTTATGTTTCTGTAAATAACCTTATAAAAACACAGCTCCTCCAGCGTTTCATCTTTGGACCGGCTTCTCATTTTTGTTACAAATTGTTCTGCCGTAGAAAATGCTCGTTTGAATTCCTTACCAGTAGGTATTATCGTCATTAAATAGGAATTATGTTATTCTCAGATAGTCACCACATCTCCCTCCATTTCCAAAAAAGAGACATTTCTTTTTGAATTTTTGATGACAATGTCTCAAGTCTAATTGACTGGATTGGTGCATATACCTCTTTAATAACGTTATTTAGTTCTACTACACTTAATCGTTTTTGTATATAAACTGATCCAGTTATTGAATCAGAATGTGAATCAATTTCAAGTGTTACTTCATTTAAAATTGAAGTTCCAGTTGCATGAGCTGTTGGTAATGCAATGGGATTTGAAGTGCCTTAAGTCTTCCAAGCAGGTCCGCTATTAATTAGCGGCATTTAATTAAAGAAGGAACTGTGACAATACCTAATCTTGTGATGTTGCTTATATTATTGTGTAAGGATTGCAGTGAGCCACTTAGATCTTCGTGACGTTCTCCAATACTGTGCATATATTTATTTCACATATAGCACTTATAATTGCGCAAAAAAAATTCTACGTACGTATTTCATATAGAGAACATAAATTTTTGAAAATTAAATTCTTAGAAAAATTTTTTTAAATATAATTTAGACAAAAATTAAATACCGGAGTTAGTTATTTTATCCCGGGATTTCAGGATTGCAAAAAGCACCGGGATCCAAGGGTTTTTTGGAATTTCAGGATCCCAGGGCTGAAAAACCTTCTAGGTATCTTCCACAAATTCTAAATGCCTCTGTCCCAGTTAGCTGACACTGGAAATCCTGAAGATGGGAGAAATGTCCGTTTTCTGACCCCACTCGCGATGGGGTGAAAGTTATAGAAGAAAATAAGAGAAAGCATATGAAATTTCACGGTTTAACATATACACCCGCCACGAACCCTTCAAGGTTCAACACGTAAGAAAACCAACACTAACCGTATACAGTACAAAAAAGTAAGTAAGATACATTGAATGTAATTCCATATTCACAATACTTTAAAAAAAATTTTCAAAATATAATTCAGACAAAAATCAAATACTGGGATTTGAAAGAACCACCGGGATCCTGGGGCTGCAAACTTTAAAAAATATATACATAATTGCTTGATTGCATTTCGATGGAATTGGTAAATTGCAAAAACTCTGATTATGCTAAATCTGAAATTCTGCATTTATACTTATTGTGTTTTTTTTATATTTATTATTATTTATTACTGAAAGATTGACTTAAATGGCACGTTGGAAATTTTTTGCTTTGAAATATTTTGTAGAATGGAATGAGTTTGTACTGAAATTTTTAATCCCTTCTCTCGGAAATTGTCTTAACTTCTTATTTTTTTTGTACATTTAATTAGTTTTAATTGGTGCAATCTTCATTTCTTCCTTTTTAAAAGAATTTTTAAAATTTAAATAAATTTTTAGAGCACACTGCATATTTTTCACGTGATATAATACTAATTTGCAGAGACCATTCTTTTAAATCTTCAGTCGTTAACTCGGCTAAATATACATAATAAATACATATACATACATTAATACTAGATTTTCCATGCCGCTTATACTTATGCCGAAATCTTGTAAACTTAAACGAGTCTGGTTTTTTTTTGATAAAAATTTATTCAAAATCTGTCCAAATATGTCAATTTTTATTTTTATTATTCTCAAAGGATTATTTTTGAAGAGTATTTTAAAGTTTTTCACAATATATTTGTCTGATATAATATACTAGCTGTTACCTGCCCGCTTCACTGGGTATTTCATGAGGTTTTATAAATTTTTGCTGGTTATATATATGAATAAATTATTGATATTTAAGTCCTGGCATTAAGAATTCGATTGTATTGAAAAATATACGCCCCCTCAACGCCACTTGGGGGTCTATTTTCACGAAACGCATTTTGTGGCGTATCTCTATTCTATGAGAGGAATCTGCTTACCAAATTTCAAGACTGTATCTAATAGTTTAAAAATAGGAATAATCCTTAACCCCCCGCAACCCCCTTGGGGGTCATTTTTCCCAAAACCCATTTTGTAGTGGATATTTACTCCATGAAAGAAACATGTCTACCAATTTTCAAGCAGGTTGGTCAAGTAGTTCAAAAACGAAAATATTTATCTAGCACGCCCCTGAATCCCCCGCAACGCCACTTAGTGGTCTATTTTCCCTAAACCCATCTTGTAGCTGATATCTACTCAATGGAAGGAATGTATTTATCAAATATAAAGACTTTGCGTCTCATAGATTAAAAATGGAAATAATTATCCATAACGGCCCCTAAGCCCCCGCAATGCCTCTTGGGGGTCAATTTTCACCGAACTAATTTTGTAGGGGATCTCTACTCTATGAAAGGAATCTGTTTACCTAATTTCAAGATTGTACGTCGAGTAGTTTAAAAATGGAAACAATTAATTATAACGCCCCTTAAACCCCCGTAACGCCCCTTGCAATTCGAATTTCGCAAAATCCGTTCTTATCTGATCTCTTCTTCATGAAAGGAACATGTCTAACAAATTTCAAATCTGTAGGTTGAATAGTTTCAGAGATATCGTGATTAGTCAGTCAGTCGCTTTTCTCCTTTTTATATATAGATTTACGAATGAAGATAATTTTTGAAGACGCCCTCTTTAATTATTTGAAATGTTAACGTATATCAAAACACAAAGTTAAAAATGCCTTTAATAAAAAAGTAATATTTATAGCTGTTCAATACCTGAATTTATACACTAGAAGCGCTACATTTTTTAAGCTTATTTTAAGCAGCTCATAAGAAAGACAAATATATATTAACTTGCTGTACCCGTTCACACGTTGCTGTGTTTGAACAAAAAGGCAGTTTTGATGACTCAAACTTAATTTATTAATGATCAAATGTATGCAATACATCAAAATGAAAATTAACAATAAATTTATCCCTACATATATGTCATTTGAATATATCATATGTACAAACCATAGATATACTTGTACATAGTTGATGGTAGAATAAACATGCTTCTTCACTTATGATATTAAACAATACTGCAAATGAATTTCAATTGAAAAATAATTTTGTAATTATTAAATATCATAAAATGAATGATATTTGATGATTGATGGGGAACTTTATCTTAGTAGTGCTTGTAAATATAAAACATTTTTTTGTTTTCCTATCTGGTGCAAGAACAAATAAATTTGATGGTTTTCCAACTCGTGAACACCCAACGTACAGCTGTCCATTTGAGAAGCATGGATTTATCAAATTTAATCCACATACTCGCAATGATTGTCCCTGTGCTTTGTTAATGGTCATTGCAAAGGATAGTCGTACAGGAAACTGTAGACGTTTGAATTCAAATGGAGTATCCGTTGGTATCATGGAAATGCGTGGTAGTAGTACATGTTCCCCCCTCAGTTTTTTACATTTAAAATGGTTGCCTCAATTATTTTATTCATTAATTTTTTTACTGATAGCTTAGTCCCATTGCATAGTCGCGGTGGATTTATATTTCTTAGAAGGATGATGCGGAGATTATTATTTTCAAAGATAAAATATGCGGTGGCATTCCTGGTAGATCCAAAGAATTTAAAAATTCTATTGGATAATTAACTGATTCATCTTGATTGACAACAGTATCAGTGGATTTATATGTTGTTTCTTCATCAGGTATTTCATTTTGAATTGTGCAGTTTAATAAATTCACATCAACGTTTTTGGCTGTCAATATAGCACGCTCACTAACCCTTTGATTATTTTTATAATTCTGTGATAAATTTGGGAAAAACTTTGTAAAATCCACTGATGAATTGATTGCCAATGGGGCAAAAGTTTTCTGGTATTGTAATACAGTGTGTGGATTCGTCCATATCCATTTTACCATTCCCAATATCTAACAATTGTTTTGCAAATTGTTCAGAAGATTCATCTTGTTGTAATTGAACACGCATATTGGTCTTTAAAGATATTTTCTCCACATACCGCCATAACACCGATGATTTGAGACATGCATTCAATTCATCCGTTGGTGTTGAACGTGGTATAACTGGTAGAGTTTGTCGAAAATCACCAGTTAGCAAAATGAGGGCACCACCAAAGAGCTGCTCATTTCCTCTCAAATCTTTTAATGTGCCATTGAATGCTTCCAATGATTTCTTCTGTGCCATGGTGCATTCATTCCATATTATAAGCTGACACGATCTTAGTTTTTTCCTATCCCAGAATATTTGCTAATATTACATGTTGGAGTTTCAATTAATTGCATATTTAATGGCAATTTCAATGCTGAATGTGCTGTTCGCCCTATAGTCCAAAAGAGTTGCTGCAAAACCAGATGATGCAATAGCAAGTGCAATATTATTTTGTGATCTTATAGTTGCCAGGATAATTGAAATAAGAAAAGTTTTGCCAGTGCCTCCAGGTGCATCTAAGAAATATAAACCACAACTCTTGTTAGATATTGCCTTTATGATTGTGTCATATGCTGTTCGTAGTTCTAGTACCAATTTCGGCAGATAATTCGAACAAATGTTTGTAATTAATTAACATCGAAGGGCGTTTCTCGTTGTATGTCACGATCGAAAATATCATTACTATATCTATTTGGAGCAATCATTCTCAATTCTGTCAGGGATTTGTTGCCTATTGTTTTATTGTCCTCAATTAAAATCAATGCTTCACTGTATATATTAGATGCAAATTAAATGTTGGGATTAGCATTTATTCTACGCATGCGATGTAAAATGTCTTCACTCATATAGTCTTTATATTTTCCCCCATAGATCCTTTGGATTAGCCGGAAAACATGTAGTTATTATGATGGAAAATAGTGTACGTATCTGCTGTGGTTGAGCTGTATTAGTAGCATATGAGCGAGTGAAATATCACAATGAGCATCATTTTCTAAGAGATTTAATATCTGGCAAGCCTCACGAAATGTAGCACACACACGGCCATTGACTGTTTTTAATTCTTGGAAAGATGTTGGTCCACGAACATTGATTAATAATAATCTTAGGTAAAAGCATTCTGCGTTATTTGGATGTACAGTGTACAGACGACCCAAGGCATCTGTGGAATATAAATTTAGGTGTCTTTGTACTGCTCTACCTTGTTTACGACGCTGAAATTTTCTTGTTGATGTATTCCACGCAAAATAAGTTGGTACTTCTGAGTACAGTAGTGTCCCTGCAAAGGTATCATTCCTACATAATGTGAAAAATTCAGTTAATGTTGTTGGCGGTGGTGACATTGCTCTTGCACGTACATTTTCTGATGTAAAATACACACGCTGTCCATTTTCAAGATATACTGCTGAATGAACAACCGTTGGATATCGCTCATGAATGGAAAATGATAAAATACGCCATACAGCCTCATTGCTACTTATGTAGTGTCCCAGTTGATATTGGGTGACTTCCTCGTGAGATGCTGTTGTATTTTCCACTCAAAACACTACCCCATTGCTTCCTTTGTTCACATATTTGCAAATATATTTTATAGCTTTCACTGTGAATTGCAGTACTCAACATTTATGTGTGCGTTATACGTTTTTAGTAGTAATGGAGAATATGGTGTACTACGATTATCAACATGAATAGTATTGTTGAGTACTTTTAGTGCAATGGATTTTCCACCATCTTCGGTAGATCGTCGTCGATAGAGTAAATATCCATCATTGCCTGTAATAGTTTCAGCAAGTAAGTCTCTAGGATACCTCTTTGTACACTTTCTATCTAACATGCATAGAGAATTATTATTTAGTGAGCCACATGGACAATGAATCATATTTTTTGAGACAATATCGTGTAAGTCTTTATCAATTTCAATGTCTGGTATTTCTGCTGAGATGATTTCATCAATTCTGTTTGGTGTTATCTCTTTTCCATCATTCATATTAAAATATGCGCATGTGGTAAACCTCTTTTTTGCCATTCAATGGAATACAACCAACAGCGCGTCTCTCCAAATACATGGTGTTTCACAATAAAATCTATTAAAAATTTTAATTTTTGTTTAAATACTCGTGCAGAAATATCATGACGATCTGATGGGGATTGTCCAGTTAATAAAAGCTCCTGTATTTCATCCCATGCTGGGTTGCATGTAAATGTGATGAAAAAATCTGGACGACCATATGCACGAACATACGTCATTGCATCTTGTGCATACTCATGCACGTGTCTTGGGCTGCCTGTAAATGTGGATAGTAAAATGACCATTTTTTCCAATTCACTGAGATTGCCATCATTTACAAATGCTTCACGTAAATGGATGTACTCTTCAGAACGCAATTTGACTTGATTTAGTCGTATGTAGAGGAGTCTTTCACTTTCTATTTTTGCATACATGTCAACAATGTATTGATGAAATAATTGTCTACATTTCAATATATGATTATCAGCATTCTCACGAATCATCGTTCGATATGCATAATAATTCATAGCACTAATCTTTTTGTTAATATCCATATTAGTTGTCGAATTTCTCATATTAAAATTAAAATGATATCCATCCTCTCCTTGCCAAAATAGAATAGGATATTGTAATGCATCATATGAACGATGAGTTTCTGATACTTGCTGGACGCCATCATTTCTACAATGAATTATATCGCAAGAATTAAATTTTTCACCATCTATGACAATTGCCACTTCATCGATCGTTGGTGCGTTGAATTATCTTCGATGTTGACCAATAGGTTTTTTATCTTCCTTTATTATTACTTTGTAATCATCAGATGGCATTTGTTCAATGGCGGTTTTAAATAACTTAATTAATTCATTATGTTGTTCAAACAAATTTTGTAATTAAGTGACAATTTCTCGTTTAGTACTCATATTCAGTTGGCAACGTCTGTTGATTTGTTCGTCAGTATTTCCCATAAAATATATCTGAAGATATTTGTGATCAGCATTTGGCAAGGGTAGTAGTGATCCAGCATGGTGATAAATTTGCCCTTGTACTTTAAATGTTGGCATATAATTTGCGCTAACGATATTCGTTGCTCCGAACGAAGTCATTTGGAAGCATACATTGTACTTGCGTATATTTTTCAAAAATATTTTGATATTGACTTGTTTTACCTGATACTAAAGTTAATAATGGTTCAGGTGGTGAACGCAAGTCTGGTAACTTTACTTTTCCACCTGCACAGCACATACCTGGTGTTTAATTTTTAAATTTTTGAGCACTACAATACGTACACTTTGTATCCATTTTTACAGTAATTACACTTGGGTGAATACTGTAATTGTAAAGGAGATTGTAATTGAAACCACATAAATTCAAATCAGTATGTATCGTTCGTCTTGTCTGTGTCCTGCGAATTCGATTCCTTTGCTACTATGCTTGCCTCTGTTCACTCGTTTCGGTTAAAGTGTAGTATGGGGGGGGGCTTGGCGATGCTAATTTTTTTGGCAATTAAAATAGATCGCTAAGCTGCTTCACTTAGCGATAGGTGCCTGGAAGCCAGAATGGATTCATAATCTCACCATAACATCTATATAAAAATCGCCAAATCGAAAGTGCCCCCCCCCCTCCCTATACTACACTTGAGCCCTCGTTTCTAATGATCGAGCAAGAGCAGTGTGAACTCGATCTCTTTCTTGCCTAGCTTGTCTCTGCTCACTTGTTTCTGAAGATCGTTGTTCTCTTCTCTTTTTTGCTTAATTTGCAGATCGACCAATGGCACTTCGCTTTGGTGGCATAAAAGATATTTCCATTTTAAATAAAACATATTTCCAATTATTTTCTTCAGTTGGAAATCAATAATATCGTCTTAATAATTTATTCTCGTATTAATAAGTGCAAAATTTTTTTGACTGCATTTTTGTATTTATTGGAATATGCTGGCGAAAAATTGAACGTCAAACGCATTAATGTTGTATTTTGTAAAACACAAAAATAACATTAAAAGAAACACAATTTATGTATTTAAAATATTTTAAATACATTAAAGATTTTAGTTTTTGTTTAAATACACGTGCAGAAATATCATGACGATCTCATGAAGAATTATATTGCGAGAACTAAATATCATCATGAAGTGAATGATATTGTGCTTGTAAATATACAAATGTTACTTTGATATTTTTGGGATATTTGTTCGAAAGCACCTAGAACCCCAACTCTGATTTTTAAAAAAATTTACAAAAACCTTTCCGGGGATATACCTAATAATTTCTCAAATTTTCACGGGGTGTGGATGTATGGTTTTTGAGTCTATCAAGTACAGACACACAGACACACATTCATTTATATATATACTAGCTGATCCGGCCACGCATTGCTGTGGCTTTGTTTTAATACGTTAGTTCAATATTATTCTAAGCTATCCATAGCAGTCAAATTAATCTTCGTTTATAATTTTGGAGGGTTGAAATAAAGTATAAAACAACAAATTATTTTAATTTCGCATTTCATTCATCTCCTATTTGAGTGTAGTATAATGCATGAATTACTAACAAAGTCGTTAAGTAACAACATATGAAGATTTAATTTTATAAATGTGGTGAATAACGTTGATTCTTTGCAATTTTTAAAATTATTTTTATCATTTTAAAGTATAACAAAAAATAATTTTATACAACTAATCGCTAATCGGTACACAATATTTTTCGGTAACCCGTATTTTGCTAACTCAAATAGATTCAACGGTTTCCGCACACGTGAGCATGTAACATCTAGTTTACCATTCGAGAAACATGGATTTTCTAAGTCCAAGTATCAAATGAATATTGTTCAGTTTGAGATTCATTCATGGTCATCACGAAAGCCAAATGAATCGGAATTGAAGCCGTTTGAATGGTATTAGAGATTCTGACGGTATCATTGGAAACGTGGCAACAGATTCCGTAGTAGCAGAGCCGAATTTTCGTTCTAACTTTACAGTCAAAATGTTTGCTTCAAGAAATTCCCGGTATAATTTTTTGATGATCAAACGTGCCCCGTTGCATTATCTAGGTCAATTTAAGTTACGCAGATAATAACTAGAGAACCAATCGAAGATTATGTGGTAACATTCCTGATATATCTAGAGAATTCAAAAACTCGGTTGGAAAATTTACGGTCTGTTTTCATCAACAACAGTGTCGATTGGTTTAAAAAACGTTGGATCAACTGGCAACAACCCTGTGTCTGAAAGTTTATTTCATCCCAATATCAACATTTTTTCTGATTAAGTAACAGGATTACAGAGACAATAATTATCAAAATAATTATACAGTATATCCGGTAAGATACTCTCAATCAATTCCTTTTTGCCTAAAGAATATTACAGAAATCGTCTGGTTATTTCATGCATTATGTATTGGGGATGAAGTTCTACTTCAGCGTTTCCGATATTCAGTAGTTGGTTAGGAAATATTTGCTCAGATTGATCATCTTGCAAATGTACTCGCGTGTTTACGGTCAGTCGAAGTGTTTCCACGTTTCGCCATCGAAACGATTGTTTTAAAAAGGCATTAATCTCGTGAGCAAAAGTAAAGCAGGTAATGGCTGTTAATGCCTGTCGTAAATCACCAGACAGTAATACAACAGCAACACCGAATATTCTCTCGTTGCCATTTAAATCTTGCAAAGCTCTATGTAATGCTTTGAGTGAATGTTTATGGTTCATGGTACACTTATCTCTGATCATGACTGAGTTCATTTGCAATACTGTAGCCAATCCACACTTTTTTCAATGGTGCACATTGCATCTTGTATTTTATGAATGTCCAATGGCAGCTGATGCGGAATGTGCAGTTTTTTCACCATCTAACACAATGACAATAATGCCCGAAGTTTCCTATTGCAATCATATTTTTGCCCGACTGCACCTGAAAGTTTAGTTGCTACAGGGAATGAAATTCCGGAGGTGGAACTCGAACACAAAGCCATTTGGCCTCATTCCACCAATATCCAGAAAATTTACGGAAGCTTTTGAAATCCGTATCCAGATTCTCGTTCCCACACCGAAAAGTACTCGGTGCCCACTTTCGACGCCCTTGCTCCTGTAAGTTCAATCTCTGAAGGGAGACATTACGGTCGGTCGGCATTATCCGGCAGTTTCTAAAATCTTATTTCATATTATTATTGTTTCCCGTCCAGAAAAACACCAGGAAAGCATTTCTCTCTCCTCAAGAATTTTAAAGCAAGCCTTTTCCACAGTTCGTGCAAAATACTTTCGTCTGGCATTATTTGACGTAGATATGAGATTATATTGAATTGGATTGAGAATATTCGGATCGGCAGTTCCAAAATACAATCAAGATCCACTTTTCGCGTCTCTACGTTGGCAAGTGGCCGCGGTAGCCAAGTGGTCAAGGCATCGGATCATGGCTAGCGTGTCATGAGTTCGAGCCCAGCACCACTGAAAACCCGCCGTGTAGGGGAGCGATGCACGTTAAATCTGTCGAGAGCTCAAACCTCCTCCCGTTGGTGTGGTGTGGTAGTTAGGAGAGGGGGTGCTAGCTCAGGTGTCGTCCGCGTCACTTCACCATGGTTCAACATCACGCGGTCAGTCGTCAAAATCCTTCGTGTATATAGCTGAAAAGTACGACTTTAATATTCACTCACTCACTCACTTTACGTCGGCAAGATAGGCTCTGGTACTGCTGTCCGAGAATATTCCGATCCCCTAGCATTACCTGGCAAAAATACAGGAATTTCTATATTTCGATTTCAGACTCGTTTAAATCATTTCAGATTACACCAGGAATAAACTTTTCCCGCGTCAAGACTTTAAGGGTCATCTCCTGCCACGGTTTGCGTAAAAGACGGTCATCCTGAATTATCCGGCAAAGTTACTGTTTTTTCTCAGATTGAATATCAGATTCGGATTATCCGTTTTGAAATACACCAGGGACAAAGTTTTCATGATCCAAGGCTTTTAAGGCAAGTCCCTGCTACAGTGTGTCTAAAATACGGTCGCCTGGCATTATCTGGCAAAGTTATCGAAACTCCTAAAATTCAATTTCAGATTCTCATTTCACACTCCGAAATGCACACGGAGCTGACTTTTGATGCTCCAGTGCGAGCAAGTTCAGTCGCTAAAGATAATGAAAATCCGGACGCGGGACTCGAATCATTTGCCTTTTGTCCTAATTCGGACAATATCTGGCAAGTTTAGTGGAGTTTCTGAAATATAATTTCAAATTATCGTTTCCCGCCCCTAAATACAACTGGAAATTACTTTTGTTCCCCTGAGCCGGCAAGTTAAGTCTCTGGAAGGGGCATTAGGGTCGTCCGGCATTATCTGGTGAAGTTACAGGAATTTCTAAAATTCGATTTCAAACTTTCGTTCACCATCCCGAATTACAATAGAAACGCACTTTTCCCGCACCAAGACATTAAGGGTAAGCTCTTGCCATGGTTTGCGTAATAAATGGTCGTCCTGAATTATCCGGCAAAGTTACAGTTATTTCTCAGACTGAATATCAGATTCGGATTATCCATTTTGAAGCACGCCAGGGTCCAAGTTTTCCCGATTCAAGGCTTTAATGTATGCCCCTGTTATGGTGTGTCTAAAATATGGCCGGCCGGCTTTATCCGGCAAAGTTACGGTTATTTTTGGAAACTGACTCGAAAATTGGATTCCACGCCCCGAAATACGCCAGGCACTGAATTTTCGTGTATTTTGTTTTGCAATATTTGCTTCCATAGACATATGAGCAATGCCACTTTTTGCGATTATTCCCTTACGGGAATCTGGCAATCTTTTTTCCGGATTCTTCACATTTCCGGTAATAAAAAAATTATGGCGTGATTAATTGAAATAAAAACCATCCTATGTTCTAAGTTGGACGAAATGACATACAGTATGCAAAATTATATTATGATCGGTTGAGTAGTTTCGGAGTCCATCGCAGACAAACACTGTGACACGAATATTTTATATATAAAGATAGATTTCTCACTCACAATTTTAACACTACAGAATGAATTTTTTAACAACTGAAAACTGCATCTAAATACTCTTTACTTATGTTCCATCCAAATATGAGATTTGTCACGACCACATAACATAGTCCCAATATTCTTTCCATTTTGGAATGTGCATGTATGGTAAAATATTTGAGTAATCCAAAGAGAAGAAATTCAAATAGAGTGAATGGGAATATTCAGTACGTAGAAGCGTGCATAAAAGCAGGATTATTCTAAGTCCCAGGTTTTCTCCAGATGAGAGTTTGCCAATTGTCACGTCGCACAATGAGGCAAATACGCCGAAAAGCTGCCCAAAATTTAAAAAAATAAAGTGATTGTAGGCGATATTCATATATTACTTAATTGTAACACTAACTAAAAAGCAGTATTTAACAGTACTTAAATGCCCCATAACAAACCCGTCGTTTTAATACAGTGAAGTATAATCAAATCTTGCAGACTGAGCTATTCAGTATTAGTGATTTACGGGCAACTTTAAATAAAGTAGCTTCGCGCTTAAGTAAATTATTTTTTGATATTATTTAATTATGGAACCTTCATCTTCGAGTACACTCATGTTCAAAATTAAGGTCACAAACATAAAATCTGTGAAAAATGATGAACTATTAACTGAGTTGCCGTGAAATTTGGCAGAGACGCATATTACAATGTCAGAAAGAATCTAGTGACATAACAATATGGAAAAGATTTTAATTGTGAATTAAAATATAAGTCATATCAAAAAGTGTGGGAAATGAATCAGAGATAAGGCATTTACCTCGGGGAAAGTCTATTTAATATGCAATGTGACCACTGTGAAATGCTATACAAATCTAATTCCGAATTGCCGTACTGTTTATGGGGATGTCAATAAGTATTTGAGGTAACAAAAAAATTCCTTTTTTCAAAGGTGGTGCTTTGAATTCCTAGGGGTTCCTAGGAGGAGAGCTACGCTGAGAAATGTCTTTTCCTGGATCATATCCCAAACATATTCAATAGAGCTGTGATCCGGAGACCTAGAGGGTCAATTCATACGGTGAATATCTGCTTCTTCATGAAATTTATCAACAATGTGAGTTCTGTGTGGCCACGCATTATCTATCGTCCATACACATGTATTCCGGGCCCATGGCACCCAGAAAAATCTCGCATAAGCTTCCAGGATCTTATCCCTATAGCGCCATAAGTTGACAGGACCTGCTTCGAAAACGTACTGTGGTATGCGACTGTACGTTTTCGATTATGCCAACACACACAAGGATTTCTTTGCTACCAACTCTGTCGGTTTTGTTACGTAGGAGGGATGAAAGAGAGCTCCATTTTCTCTCCAGGTCAACCAGGTCAATACACGACGATAATCACTTTGTCTGGTACATTTAACCCCATCACTGAAAAGAACATTCCCCCCTTCTTGTAGTGACCACGACTATTTTCAGGTCCACAATATACCCAGTCTTTCCTGCTGGATGCAGTCAAAGGGACGCACCACACTGAACGCCTGACGTAAAGGCGTCCTCTGTAAGACGTTTGTAGATTTTTTGCCTGGAAATTCTTCTTTCAGACACAGAAGCAAGGTCAGGAGAATGCTGAGAAGCCGTTGTCCGCTTATGTCGTCGCGCACCTAATGCCAAGCGGCAATCCTGTGCAGATATCAGTGCTCTGCAGCGACTTTGGTCGACCCTCCTGGTGAGAGTACCACTTGTTTGGAGTTGATTCCATAACTTGGAGACAACTTTCAGGCCGCTTGTAACCATCGAGCCATTTCCACTTGAGACTGGACATCTTGAATCTTGTCAAAGGCTGTCCATCCCAAAGAATCATCTAAACGATTAGTAGAAATCATTCTCACTGCAAACACAGGCAACTTGTTTTGTTTTAATGCAATATTCACAAATCTGGAGGTAAAATTCCCATATATCTGAACACTCTCAGTTCAGTAGTTCTGCAAAAACTAACGCTAAATAATATTTTTTATTAAACTGAAGGTTGATATTTTTTTTTGTATTACCCGTTCTTCAAAATATATAAAATACGAATTCTATCCGTTTTACTTGAAATATTTTAAAAGTATGACGAAAAACATGTTTGTGCCCGTAATTTTGGACATGAGTATACATAACTATGTTTTTTTCCCTTCATTATGTAAATAGTTTCAGGTAGCCACAAGACAAATTTAGATAAGTTGTCAAATATCAGGAAAATATTGAAATAATAGATATTTTGTTTGCGTTTTAAGCAATATTAAGTTATGGTTGTTACCTGAAAATAATCTTTATTGGATAAGGTCTTAGAAACAATACTTTTTTCCTGCTACTTTTTTCTAATTTACGATTAGATCCATTTTTAGTTGGCTCACAGAAAATAATTGGTACTTACGTACTAGAGTCACTGCAGCCAAATTGGCACTAATCGAATCGCGCTGTTATTCACCAAAATGTGATTGGTATTTCTTCATATAGAACATGTTAGATTCTTTGTAGTTTTGAAATTAAGGTACGGTTCGCGTGGCGTCAATTTTGCTGCGGTGACGCTAATACGTAAATACCAAATAATTTCCTCCAAATTTGTCATTATTATTCAAAATTATTTATTTCATTTTAGGAATGTCTTCTAATTTATTATTTATTACAAGGCAAAACCTTTTAAATATAGTGCATAGTTATGGAGCGAATAGTTTCGAGTAACAATATGATTATTTGAAAAAAAAGTTGAAAAAACGAACAAAGTTGTCGTTTTGAGAATTTTTTTTTTAAAAAAAATCAATTCAGTAGCTTTAGTAAAAGTAAAAAAAATGGTGAAAGCGTGTACAATAGAAGAAAAATTTAAAAAATAGAACAACGAGTTGCTGAGTCATCCATCTTGAAAGTTCTATCCCCAAATAAGTCAGATGATAATGCAACAGTTGGTGACGATGATAATGATAAAGATGAATATGCATTAACTTATCTTCAGTAATCAAGTATTACTCATAATGAAGTTATTTTAGAGCACTTATAATTTATTTAGACTCTTATCAATAAATATGTAATTGGCCTTAAAAAAAATTTTTTTTTATCACAATTCAATATTTTATCTATATGTATAGTGAAAACTGTACCATTTGCCAAAATTTTCTGTGGTTATCATACTATATAGTAAATAGATATACTGTATAGTACTTTATATCATACTATACAAGTTATATTACATTTTTTGTAAAAAAAATACTTTAATGTGCTTTTTTTCATAATAAAAATAATATTCTTCACCAAAACTTTTTTAAAAAAATTATTCATGTCTAAGAAAACATTCGATCCATTTTAGAAGGTTTCGCTGCTTTAATTTCTTTCATGACAGTTACGAGGATCGTACTCTAAGACGGGACATGTTGCTCTGCTCGTCTCGTCCCTGTCTTATAGGCTTCTGATCCCACATCTGTGTGCAATACAGAGGTCCCTTGTCAAAGAAACACGAACTATAGGTGGCCGAGCATAGGGGAGTAGCTTTCGAACAATTTGATTCAAAATTATAAAGTACTAGTAGTTCTCTGAAAGGGCTGTTGCAATAAAGTAGCATTCATAGTGTCGCCCATTCAGTATAGTGGTTAGCGATACTGACTGCTGTGCCGTAAGGCCTGGGTTCGAATCCCGGAGTTAGTGAGTTACTGAATATTAACGTCACACTGTTTAGCTACACGAGGGCTTTTGGCGACGGTCCGCGTAATTTTGAACCATGGTCAAGCGACGCGGATGACACCTGAGCTAGTACCCCTCTCCTAACTACCACACCACACCAATGGGAGGACGTTTGAGCTATCGACAGATTTAACGTGCATCGCTCCCCTTTACGGCGGGTCTTTAGTGGTACTGGGATCGAACTCAAGACACGCTAGCCATGATCCGTTGCCTAGACCACTTGGCCACCCCGGCCACTTTCGAATCCCGGAGAAGGCATCGATGTTTGTAAATGTATAGAGCCCCTTTGCGGCATGGGGGAGTAATTGAAATAACTGCCAAGCCGCATGTCCTCTCTTCAGGTTGGTGGATGGGGAAAAGAGTTATTCTGCCCGTAACCCCCTAGGGTGTTTTCCGTCTAAATCGGGGTGGAACAGAGCTAAAAATCGTCCTGTCACCTGCATGGGTCTCAAAGCTGCGGCCAACGACGGGCGTACATCTAGCCCGTTGCCATAATGAATTTCGTGGCTCTGGATATGACGCAGTCGAGATCAGGTGGCATAAGGAACAACAACCGCAGCATTCATAGTACAGTTTCTTCTCACCGTTGGTGTTAAATACAAGGTCTCATTTTGTGCCGTTGCAAACGTATGACCTTGCCTAGATCGACAAACATTTCAAGTTCCCAAAACTGATTCCTCAGTGTCTGGAAATGACACTTATAAAGCTTCTTCTACAACGAATTACGTTTTATCTACCTCTAAGCGACCGATAACTTTCAAGGCTATCGATTAATCTAAGTCGAGCTGCAGCTGAACCATCATATTTACTGTTACAAAAAAATTTTATGTCACAGACAAAATTTAGATATTGCTAACTTTATAAATGTTAATATCTTTTTCAACCTTTTTTGCTTAATTTCTCTTTAAAAACGTCGACTCTATGTTTTTTTCGTACCGAATTCCCAATATCCCTTTAAAAAAAAGGAGATCTAAATGGGACGAAATTACGCTTGCACATGTTTCACGATAGAATATGCAAGCGATCGAATTCTAGCTCTTTTACAGCACATTGTAACTGAAGATACTGAGGGTGTAAGAAATATGACATTCGAATGGCAAAGCATAACTCCTCTGTGTTTCGTTATCACACGAGGAGTATGCCAATGCCTCGGAGATTCGGGACCAGGACGAGATGCCATCATTTGAGAAAGGATGTGATGCTGGATCGTTTGAAGTTTAGGTCAGAACAATGCTAACATTCGACGATGTTGATCAGAATGGGAAAGCTATGACTTAACAAAGTCAAGACGACAGTTTTTGACTGATAGCCACGAGAGAAAGGACTCACAGAACTTGATGCTACCTTATCAGAGACCTAACAATTAAACAGGACACGAATAAGGGATGACATCATCGAGGCCATTACACCGATCACTCTCCAACGTTTCACACCACAGGGTGTTTTTGCAGAGGTGCTGGGCGCATTCAGTCTAGTCTTAAAGACTAGAGTAGAATTGCTTTCACATCGATGAGTTCCGCGTCGAATTGAACTCTGATGACAAACAAAGACGTGTCTGGAAGACAGTGGTGGGATATTGACTTGATTATCATTCTTCATACAACAAAAGGACTAGGGGTTTTTGTATGAGTTGCAATTTCTTCTGATATCTAGACCTCTTTGGTTATGATCCAGGATACCTTAACAGCACGAATGTACGTCGACGAGATTCTGCCCCTTGCAGTGTTGTCCTTCCTTTCACAGACTCTTGGACCTACATTTCATTAGGTAATGGCCTTCACACACACATACACACACACACAGCTTATTTTCGTGTTTCTTTAACTCTTACTTAATCGGCGTGATCGCTAGATGTTTTCCGACTATAGTAGTATGTTTAGTCTCTGTTGAGTCAGCGTTTCGATCACCTCCAGATCATGCAAATTTAACTCTTTAACTGGACCATTGCAACAATCCTATAGGAGGGCATTAATTTTATCTATAGTCAGTGTCCAACCTGATAAGAGCGCGTATGAAGGTCAGAGGTGGCCAAAACATTACTCTTTTCTTTATTTTTATTTTGCTCCTGTATCCATATTTTTAGAATAAAATACCTGACTTCTATGATACTTTATGCATAACGTTTTCAACAAATTCGAGATTCATCCAATTCGGATAAATCTTTCTAAACTTGTCACTTTTTATGTTATAAATAGTATACTTTGTCTTATACAATATCTAATTTTCATTTTTGTACATTCTGGGTCTTTTCCTATCTCTTGCAGATTCAATTTAAGAAACTGAAATGAGATTATAAAAATAATGGTTGAATATTTATAACAGTTAAAATCATTTCTCTTTCTCTTTCAACATAAGGCTACACTGTGCCCTTTTTTCAATATAATTAATTTTTATCTAATTATTAAGTTCTGAAGTAAAGTCAGTTTGGTATTGCTTTATATAAGTATACTGTTTATAATTTATCATTTTTAACTTGTCATTTTTTTTTATTTTTTTTTTTTTTTTTTTTTTTTTTTTTTTTTTTTTTTTTTTTTTTTTTTTTTTTTTTTTATTTTATTTTTTTTTTTTTTTTTTTTTTTTTTTTTTTTAGACATCATTAAATAACGTACATTTTTACTCAGAATACATTATTAAGTTCTGAAAGTAAAAAGTCAGTTTGGGACCAGCCATTGTTTTACAATTTTAAAAAAAATTAAGGATTTTTTATGTTTTTTCAAACATTTATAAAAGGCTCACTTCTTAAAATTCTTTTAGTCATTTTAAGTTATTTATATTTTTAGATTATTGCAAACAAAAGTTAGAATGGATTTTAAAATTTATTCCCTTGTTGAGTTTTAATAATTATTTTTCTAGAAAAACCTGGAAAAAACACGAAAATTTTTTAAATAGTAACTTTAGCACTTTTTTAAAAAGTAACTAGAGATCTCAGCCCTAAATTCATACTAACTTTTATAAAACATACGTTTGGAAGTATGTACAAAAAATTTCAAGGTTCTATAAGGAACAGAAAAAAGCCTTAGAAAGTAGTAAAAAGTTTCATACAAATAACTTTGTAAATGAAGAAATTATTAAATGTTTAAAAACACACTCAAAATACTTAAATTAAATTCCTAAAAAAAAAGTTTTCGGCTTTTTATTTTTTAACTCATTGATTCTAAAAGATCAAAGTATGAATTTTTTAAAAATTATTTAATTACATTATTAAACCACTGATTTTAAAAGAGCAAAGTATGAACTTTTTTAGTTCAGGTGGTTTACTCTTCATAATTATAAGAAATCCATGCATAATGATTGAATCGCTGGTTGGGTGTACAAAGTTCCGAGCTCTTCCGAGCTTTAACCTTCAATTGTTAGGATTTTGAGTGACTTTAACGTTATGCCCTTTGTTAATTTAAAATACTTAAAAATTGAAATATACTTTAGGTAGAATAACAAAATAAAGCTTTAAAAATAATAGAATAAATTAAGTGCTTGGAAAATAGCTTCAAAAACAGCGCAGATCACTGAAAACGAAGTAAAATTCAGATCAGTGGGTGGGCGGGGCGAAACCTGACCAATGGGGATGCAGCAAGTGAACTCAATTGTTTAAAAAGTGAGAAATTGAATGAATAAAAATCAGAAAAACAACCTTTTTAAGGGCAAAAAAAAAAAAAAAAAAATGAAAATTGCATTAAAATAATAGAGGAGAATTTTAAAATAAGTATTTATCAGTAAAATTAATTTACGTGGGAAAAATAAGCAGAAATGAAAAAATCGAGTTCCCTGGAATCGAACTCAGGGCTAGTTGTTATGAATCGGTTGTCCTAACCACAAGGCTATGATGACCCGTAATAGAAAGTGAGAATAGGCTTTGATCATGAATGGAAGGTTGAAATTGAAAGTAATTCTTAGTTAAAGATGAGATCCACAAGGATATTCACATAATAATTGAAAATTTTCGATTAACGATTTACACACAAAAAAATATTAATTTAAAGCAATGCAAATAAACTTATTTCAAATAATGATATCGGCATAAAAGCTATTAAGTTTTTCTCAAATATTTTAGCTATTTTTGTTTTATAAATGAATGCAATATATGGATTATTGAATTAAAGATACGTACAAAAAATGGGGGGGGGGTTCACTTGCACTTTTTTGCTCGCCAAATTTAGTGATTTTTGATATGTTATAGACACACCATCTGCTAGGTAACCCCTGCGCAATGTGATTTGGACAGGGTAAAAGAGAAAAGTCACACATCTGGCGCGAAACCAATTTTCGACGCCAAGCCTTGGCCTACCGTAAAAATCTAGTTTTTTTATTAAAGTTTTTAATTTCTAGAGGGCTTAATTTTGAAGTTCATATTTTCGAATTTCACATATCGATTAGAAACAAAGCTAATTTTAAAAAAATGTAAAAAGAAGTACTGTTTGAATTTATTTTCATAATAAGGTACAGACGAAAAACACAAAAACTTTTTTAAAATCCGTAATTTTTCAGCAATTTTTTCAATCTTCGTATAAACTACGAATAATATTGTTCTACCCACGAAAAAAAAGTTTTGTGAGATGAACTTGATAAATGACAAAGTTATTAAATGCTTAATTAAAATTGTGTATTTTTCGAAAAATCATAAAAATAAAACTTTTTGGCATTTTATTTTTTAAATGACTGATTCTGAAAGAGAAAAGCATGAACTTATTTAGTTTAGAATATCATTTTAATAACACGAAAATAAAATCATACGCAACGATTTAAAAATCATTTTCGTAAAAACGCATCAATTTTAACTCAATTTAGAAAAAATCGTTAAAAAAAAAATTATCATTATTTTTTTTAAAAAAAAATTATACAGTATCGTGGCAAAATAAATGATCTTTTCGATTCTGTTATTATTTTTTGTCTGATTTTAAAAGCGAAAATTAGATGACTATTTTAAAATAGTCGGAAAAGTCGGAACTTCGCTCGGCCGAAACGGAAATGAGGCTTTGAGAAATAAACAACGCAAAGCGGTAAATTTAGGCGTTTTAAAGTTTTTAATTAAAATCTTTTTAACTAATTGCAATATCGGAATATAAATGGTCAAAAAGGTTTCCTCGGATCATTCCCGATCTTTTGGTACTTTCGGTGAGTTTCTGCGTGGTGCGGTTCGTGAGAAGATAGACGTACATAGATAGATACATAGATACATAAGTTTGTTTACCTTCGAATTTTAACAGAGTAGAAATTATATTGATAGCATTTGTTACGACAAAAATATGTTCAGCTTAATCTTAATTTAATATTTTCACAAAAGTTTTGAAACACAAAACATTTATCCACAGAATAATAATTATACTAACTTAAGCTAAATAAAAGCCAGGTTTGTTCCTAAAATTTGATTTGTTTCAGCTTTAAAGCCGACAGCTTAGGAAGCTCTTGTTGTACGAATTTAAAATACTAAGATGTAGTACTACAATATGTTTAGTATTATGTAGTTTTTGGTTCATTAAGGAAATATTAAGTTTTATCTGGAATACTTGAAATCACAATACTTGTATTGGGAAGTTTAATCGCAAAATCAGCTGAGGACCGATTTTTAGATACATCTTTTTTAGTAGTATTCCATCTCTTTGAAATATTGTTTCTCACAGCAACCTGAGGATGTTTTTTTTTTTTTGGTCTTGGCATTTTCTCATCAGAAAAAAAAATAATGATAAAGCTTCTAAATTATATGAACTATTTTTTAAAGCAAAAATGGGCCTTGAAATCAGTTTTAATTAATTAATTATGAGAATTCAAAAAACTCAAAACATAATCAAGAAGAAATGATTTTAGTAATGAAAATTGGAATTAATAAACATTTCACGCTAAAAGAGTTGATGTGCTCAGAAATATTTTTAATTTATTCAATTTAAGAGTGGAAAAATGCTTTAAAGTTAAAACCAAAACCATAGCGCAGAAAACTTCAAATATCTTAACTAATTTGTGAACATATCTGAAACTTGTGGCAAGCTTCTCAATGATATAAGCCACAAAAAATCGGTAATTATGAGATTTGTAGTTTTGTGTAGATAAATAGCAGTACCTGATTTTTAGAACTAATCATTCTATAGTAAATTGAAAAACAAAGCATGTAGAAAACTAAAAAATAACACTTGATGAAGAAATTTCAAAATATTCCATAATTTATTAATATTTATTTTTGAGTAACAATATAATCGATGAAATAAATATATATAGTGCTTATGAATAAGGGAAAGAACTTCGTGGATTAATTTAAGAAATGTTTCTTAATTTATTTCATTTTGCGTTTAAAAAACTTTTGAACTTTAGTAATAAATAAAATTTATTTATTTGCATGAGGAATGTACTCTGATTCTAAAATTTAAGCAAACATTAAGCTCTTAATTCAAAGCAAAACCTTCAAATACTTTTAAAATTCGTTAAAAAATTAGATTTAAAAAAAATTTTGTGAATATGCTTTAACTTTGACTTAAAGCAGGTAAGTGAGGATGATAAACAAATTGCAAAATGTTTGAACAATGATAAGAGAAATGACACGCCATGAAGAAATATGCATATCTAATGTTGACAATTCTGAAAAAAATTTCCTCGTTGCCCCATTTAAGCTTATTATTTGAAATTTGATAATTTTAACGGAAAACCTATAAAGTTACAACTTCAGTAAAATACTAAAACCAAGTTCTATCCTCGAAAATTAACTTTTTGTAAATTTCACAGAATAATTTCAAAAATAAGCTTTTCATTTTAACTTAAAGAAAGAGGATTTTATACCAATTTGTTTTTCTGTGACTTGCGCTTATTTAAGAAATAAATTGTATAAATAGGCAGGAATTTTCTGATTCAACAGTTTTGAAAACTAGATACTTTTTTGCTTTTGACATAAACATTATATTTGTTTACTATCCTGAATTTCATATTTTATTGAAATGAGGCATCATGAATGAGATTCGTAACCAAAACTGTGATTCAAATGCAATATCTCTTGGGAAAAAATGGATGCATTCCTGAAGTAAATGTAAGAATTCGCACTCGAAAACTTTCTTATTCATAACATTTAAATAAACAAATGTAATTTTTGTACCTTAAAAAGAATTAAAGCATCTATAAAAAAGAAAAAGCTTTTGAACATAGTCCTCAGAATAAATTACGCTTTCGCTTTTTTGAATAAATTATATCACATGAAATTTATCCAGAGAAAATTTCTTCTGGAAAAATTACCTCATGAAATAAGAAATTAAATGAAAATTTATTTATCTGTGATTGTATCAAAGTTGAACATAGAAATGGGGTGAAAAGCAACATAAACTATATACCAAGAGTAAATAAGATCGGAAATAGTAAGAAAATCAATGACTTACCGTAATTTCGCGCGTATAGTCCGTGGACTATCTGTGTTTAAAATGCGAATTTTTGAAGCTGCGGACTATCTGCCAGTGCGGATAATACGCTGGCGTGTTTAAAAAACACGCTGTCGTGAACTGCCGATGATCAAACATAAAAAGCGAGGAAATCACTGACAGTGAAGATAGTGATGCTGAAAATGAACTTTCGGACACTCTTCCAGAAAATATATTAGAACTGTTTAATTCTGATACCGATGAATCGGACTTTGAAGGTTTTCGTTAATGTAGTAGAATGTGTGATTAATTAATATATGATTAATTAGTAAGCACTGTTTTTTATTTGTATTTGGCGTTTTATTTCTGAAGGTATATTAGTAAGGAAGTACTTTTTTTCTATTTATACTTAGTTCTTTGTTTCTAAAATACATTAATATTGCCGTATTAAAATAACGTAATTTCGGACGTATAGTCCACGGACTATCCGGTGGTGCGGACTATCTGACGATTTTTGAAAATTTTTTTATATAAAATCGTGTCTGCGGACTATACGATGGTGCGCGGACTATACGTGCGAAATTACGGTAAGTGAAAGAAACATTTGAAGGCAAAATATATATATATAAGTAGTTTTTTCCCCAAGGAAGTGTGGTGTAAGATTAAACAGTATCCACTGAAGAAATGATTACTACCTGATTTTCAAAGAAACATTTTCGCATATTATATTTTACATTAAAGAGAATATTACGAAAAATGCTGTTTACTAAGAAAAATGAACGCAAGCATATCGCAGTTTATTAAAAAAGCATTTCACCTGAACTTTACTTAAAACTCGTTAGAATGAATTTTTTTGTTTAGTCTTGTTTTATAGAAAGATTTGTATCTTTTCTAGATTGAATTATTTGAAAACAATACAAATCTTTAAATGAGTTTCATCTCAATGCACATTATTTGAAAATTATTTATGGAATTTTATTTCAGCAATAAAAAAAAATACTTTATCAAAATAAAAAAATATTTTTCCCTTTTCTAAAACTAAGATATCTTTCAAGAAACTCCTCTTGCTTTCGAGTTTCTCTTTCTATGATCGTCTTTCTTCGAATGCTCCCTTCGAGTGAGCGACGCGGCAATCGTAAAATAAATTACACCGACAATAAAGCTTTCAAACTAATAGCTCCTTCAAGGGAAAAAAATAGGAAAGGCAATTAATGGAAGGTTTTTAGGAGGCATAACAATGCCACAAAATCTTGAATGTACCACCTTGAGTTAAGACTGAGATTTTTACGACTTCTTATTACTCAAGCACGTTATTTAAGATTTTTCAAAGAAATTCTTCTTCTTTTATATAAAATGCCAAATTTAGGATTTGATGCCATCGGAATAATTTGTGTAGGTAAATATTTATTGACAGCCGACTGGGTGACGTGGTTGGTTTATCGCTGGCCTTCTGTACCCAAGGTTGCGGATTCGACCCCGGCCCAAGTCGGTGGATTTTCGTGATGCAGAAAATCGACAGTGGCCATGTCGTATGATTATACGGCATGTAAAAGATCCCTAGAGTGTTAGCTTGGCTTGGGTGCTCTCGGCAAAATTAAATTCCTAAGTGCAATTTCGCATCGTCAGAGCTCAGGTGTCTCCATCTGTGGAGGAAACTGGGCGTCAAAATTATCTGCGATATCCGCCGATATGGCACCGCACTAAAAAGTGATACCAGCTTCTGGGGATGTACTAGATCTGCAATGGTAAAAATACCAATCCGCAGCCTCATTGGATACAAAAAAATATTTATTGACACTTCAATCTAGATTGCTTGTGCAAAAAATGTTGTGATAATGAGATTGTCTGAAGGTTAGAAAACATTTTGTCAATAAGAATAAAAATTTACTAAATATCTCTTTGACTGGTATACCAAAGGTTAAAATTTATTTTCCATTGTTTATTTGGTCTTATCAAAATGGTTCCATTTCGGCTGGAATCTTTTTCTTAATTACTCAGAGAATTGAAATGATAAATTCGAATTTTATCTAGATCGATGTCTCAGTTTCATAAAAATCCATACATTAAAGTGTTTAAGCGATTTTAAACGCGCGAAGCAATTTTGATTGCCAGATTCTTCTACGGAATAGAAAATCGGCTGATTGATTGATTTCTTAACATCGCTTTACAAAGAATACGTAATAAATTGGTAAAATGCCCAACTCTAAAGACTGTTTTACAAATTTAAAGGATTTACATTTCTAGCACTGTCTCCTTTTAAAAAGTACCGCCTTTCGCAATACGTATTGACAAAAATTCATTATTCCTTTCCTTCCTAATTTTCCTTAATTTCTTTCTATTCCTTAGGATTCAAGCTACAAGTGGCCCTAAAGTGGTCTTTCGGTTATGGAATCAATTCCAAACAAATGGTACCGTCACCAGAAAGGTCGGACAAGGTTACCAGAGAGAATCGACATCTGCACATGATCGTTACTTGGCATTAAGCACACGATAAGATAGGGCTCTTCGACTTACTTGTGACCTTGTTGCTGTGTCTGGAAGAAGAATTTCCTGGCAAACAGTCTACAGCCGCCTTGCAGAGACTGGTCTGGACTCACGGTGTGAGGTCTGGTGCGTCCCTTTGACTGCATCCAACAGGAAATACTGGATATTGTGGAGTTGAAAGTATCAGCCGTTGACATCACAAGAATGGGGACGGGTTCCTTTTCGGTGATGAGTCGAAACGCACCATACAAAGGGATTCTCGTCGAGTCTTCACTGCAGGAAAAATGGAACTCACTTTTATCCCTCCTGCGTAACAAAAACCGATAGATTTGGTGGAATAGAAATCCTTGTGTGTGGTGGCATAATGTTGGATAGTCGTACACCACTGTACGTTTTCGATGCTGGTACTGTCAGCTCACAGCGCAGTAGGGTTGAGATCCTGTAACCCTGTGTGAGGTTGTTTTGGGTGCTATGGACCAGGACGACATTTTTATGGACGATAATGCGCGGCCCCTCAGAACTCGCATCTTTGTGAATTTCAAGAAGATTTATTGGCTAATGGTAGGCTGATATGCGATGTGTAAGCTGCAGCACTTCTTAATAAAGAATAATAGTTTCAATATCTGTAGATGTCCCCATTACAAAATCATCCATATATGTGTTATTCTCAATGTCTTTAGTTACAATGGGATATGTTTGCCTGCACATTGTAGCCAGTTCACGAAGAGAAGCTGATAGTAGAAATGGACTTGAAGTGAGTCCAAATGGAAGTCACGTGAATCGGTCTGCTACGCAAAATTTCTTATCAGAAGTATACTCCATCTTGTACCAAAGAAATAGTGTTGCGTCTCTGTCTTCATCTGATAGTATCAGCTGATGAAATGCCTGACTTCCATCGCTAGTAACTGCTATTTTAAAAAGTCGTCAGGTAGAAGATCAGAAGAAATGAAACTAGATTGACTTCCACCATCCAAAAGGCAACGCGTAAACTTTGTAATTCCAGATGACCTAGTTATGAAAACTCGTGCTGTTTGTAAATGAACAAAATTGCAAGTGAATGCATCAATTTTGTTTGTAGATGTAATCGCAGATTGCTCATTAGTTGGAGCTTTGCATATCGAAACATGGTGTTTTTTCCTACATTTGGAACAGCAGTATTTCTCTTGGCGAAAACAATTATTTTGTACATGATCCCGATTAGTGCACATAAAACATCTGTTGGTAGCTTTTAATTTTTGTATATGTGCGTCTATATATGTCCGTAACAGAGTTGCATTGTTGAGACCAATGTGCAGTAGTTTCACAGAAAGGGCAAAAAGGTTAAATTATTTTACCCTTACTAATTGGTCTGGAATACACATTAAAATTCTCTAAGGAAGATTTTTAGGATAGCTTGGAACCAATGAACCTTTAATGATATTTGCAGTTATTGTTCCTTCGACCTCTTCTGATAAAAATTTCATTAATTTTGTTTTGTCAATTTACGCCAAATTTTCACGTTTAACGTATACATCTCAATTACGACAAATTTCATACAAAAAGCGCGAAGTATTTTCGGAGCCAAAATTCTCCCGTATGATTGTGTATTTACGTCTAAAGCATCGAAGGCTTGTAATCTTCTGTTACAATCAATATACAACTCATTTAATCCTGATGGAGAAGGATCCTTGATAGGTGTTAAATTTTCCAAGTAATCAAGATGAGCCTGTATTATTTTGTCTTTATTGCCATATTTTGATTTTAATATCTCTTTTGTCATTGTGTACTATGAATGGTTGTACTAATCCTATCAACTAATCTCTTTGCTTCTGCATCCAAATAACCTCATAAAAACACATGTTTGTCAACCTGCGATAAACTTTCATTTTTGTCAATACAGTTTTCAAAACGCTCCCAAAAACTGTGAAATTCTTCAATTTTGCCGTAAAAAGTATTTACTTTTAGAGTGGGTTTCCTGATCATTTAAAAAATCATGGATTTCATCATCATCTAAGGTTAATTCCTAAATTTTGATTTGTAAGCGTTCAGTGTTAAATTCTATATCGGCTTGTGTACTATTCGGATCATTTAATTTTGTCGACAGATACGCAATGGCGGCGCGAAGCGTTGCTCGCTTGCGTTTCAGGATAGAAAGTTTTTCTGTTGTAAACATCGTAATTCGGGATCGTAACGAAAGTGTGAATTAACAAATAAAGTATGACTCACCCGAGTATGTTATCTGCACCAGACATTCCAGTTTGCAAGTATTGAATTAAACTTTATTGATAGAGGTTTTTTTTTACTACAGTTACCAAAAAAGGGCAGTTAAACTTTACATTTATTCTCGTTCTCAACACATGTTATGTTTTTTGGAGAAAAGAATCATCTGAAGTCCATTCATTTGACATTTGTAAAAAAACTGGGTACGCAATATGTGGGAATACAGTAAAAGAAAAAACGATATGGATCGAAAATGTCATGCTGTTTATGTAAAAAAAAAAAGAAGAGAATATTAAAGATCAAAGGGAAAATGCTGCAAAACACCTGAAAGGATCAGCTGAAATAACGAAAGAAGATTTTTGAAGAAGTTTATAAAAATGTGTTAGTGAAATCCACAGTTTTGGTGCATGTACTTAAGGTGGATTGAGATCTATTAGATGGAAATAACATTGTGCGGACTGTATTAAATTTTTAAAAAAAGTATTCTATACTAAATTGATTCCTCGGTTTGAATTATAAAGGATTGACTACCTAGAAACGCTCTTCAAACAACAACACATTTAGTGAAAAAGTTCCACAGATTAATCTAAGTTTGCATGAGATTGCAGGAGAATTATCTTTATTTGGAGGTCAAGGATTTATGAAGTGTTCCTGTGAGCAATCCAAATTCCAATACAAAACAAAATGGTTTACTTGTAAAAAAAAGTAACATATTTTGTAACTCGAGATTCAACAAATTAACAAGGTGTTCTAATTAAATTGAATAAACATTTTTAAACAATAAATTACATTCATGAAAAAATGTTTAAAGATTTACTAAAAAAATGCTTTTTTTAAAAATATATCAGCTAAAGTATCTATCTACCGGTTGATTCAAATATAATGTTGCCAATTTCAGAGAATCATAAATTTTTATCGAATTAACTTATTTACATGAAATTTTCAATGTGATTTCCTTCAGTCTTCTACACTTTGCGTAAAAGTTTCGACAGATTCAAAAGGACTTTTTAACCATTGATTTTCCAACTTCCTCTGATTACTTTTTGAAGCCCTTGGAGTGTTCTTAATTTTTGTCTGTTTACTTATTTTCTTACGTATCTCCCTAAAACATAATCGCAAGCCACAAAGTCAGAGGATGGTGGTAGCCATTTCTCAAGGGGCATAACATTTATTTTTTAATCCTACTGCCATTTTATTGTTGATTCTGCAGTGTGACTTGTAGCAGAATCTTGATGAAAAACAAAGTTTCCATGATGGTAAAAACATTTAATTTTTTTTTGATCAAGTGTTTTAAAACTTTATTCTGATAGTATTTAGCATCAACTTTGGCATTTGGTTCGACAAAAAAATGATTTTGTTAAGCCTTGAGAGGACTTTCCCATCCATACCACAATACCTGATGGCCAACTTGCTTTTTTGCAAAACAGCTGCGTCTTTGCAACGTTTTTTTGCGTGAAATATCTTATATCTTCGTTTTTCCAGTTGAGAAGACAGATGAGGTAGTGATTCATCCAAAGTCATCCTTTCTTTGTATTTACCTTTGAGTAACATTAAATACAGAGGTCAAAAGAATGTGTTTTTCGTTTTTCTATAGCCTTATCAGACATTCGAGTGAAAGTGAGATAATATTAACTTCGCACTAATTAGCCACACGAGGGCTTTTGGCGACGGTCCGCGTAATTTTGAACCATGGTCAAGTGACGCGGACGGCACCTGAGCTGGCACCCCCTCTCCTAACTACCACACCAACGGGAGGACGTTTGAGTTCTCGACAGATTTAACGTGCATCGTACCCCTACACGGCGGGTCTTTAGTGGTACTAGGATCGAACTCATGACATGCTAGCCATGATCCGATGCCTAGACCACTCGGCCACCGTGGCCACATCAGACATTCGAAGACAGAGTGATTTTTTCACTTTTTTATAGTCAATTCTCTTTATCTGACGACAAGTTGTTGATTGCGATATCTCTAATTTTTTTTTAAAGTTCTTTGAGGCAAGGATTTTCTACAGTGATAAATCTTTTCAGTTTCTGCCCCCCCCCTCCCAAGGACATCCTTTCGTTCACACTTTTTTTCTGGAGCTTTCGATTGCCAGCCAAATTTTATTTCTTTTCGAAGTTTAGATAGTCATTCATTAGCAAAATGATTTTCTGATTTTTAAATGCTGAATTTATAATAGAATTTGAGCAAAAATCCTTCAAAAGTTTTAAAATTTCGTTTCAAGCTTCAGGGCCGAATTTCGAAGTCATAATTTACTTCAACTAATAAAAATAGTTAGATTGGTAATTCAAATGCTTCCTTTTAATATATAACTCGAAGCAAAGCGATAAAAATTTACCATTCACATAGTAATATGCTTTTAAAATTGATCACACTAATTTCTAATCAACCGGTATTTCTCTTTCGTAAATTAGTCTCGAATAAATAATTTTTATGTCAATGACAATTGTATGACTCACTTTACATTTAATAAGGCATTATTTAATAAATAAATACTTTTAAACTTGTTAAACAATACTATTTCCTCTTTTCACTAAAAAAGATCAGGGATTTCATCGAATCACTGACTTTCTTCAGGCAAATGACCCAAAGAGTTTTTTTAAGGATCTTCCGTGAATTGATCATATCTATCAGGGATTTGAGCAATATATATATATATATATATAGGGGTGTGTGTGTGTATATATCATATAATGGTTCTCTGTACAAACAAACCAAAGGTTTGCCTCAAGGTGGCCCTGCTAGCAATAGTTTGGCTAATTTATACATACACTTTTGCGAAAATAATTATATTATTAATAATGATTATTACATATTTATATACATAGATGACTTAATTATTTTTGGTAAAATAATAATTTTAACCCCAATATTAATTTTTATCCGAATTATTTAAAGCTAATTAAAATTAATAGTAATCCAGTTAAAACTAATTACTTGGATGTATCATTATGTATTAAGGACTATAAATTACATAGCAATATTTATGATAAAAGAGATGATTTTAATTTTAACATTCTTAAAGTGCCTTACTGGAATTCTATATCAATTTATAGAAATATTATTTTCAATTATATTTATCATAACAACGTATTAGTTAGTGATAAATTAAATATTGTATTGGATAGATTTCCAGAGCTTTGGTAGCTCCTTCAGGGTATTAGTAGTTTTGATTTGATATACTGTTTCAGTTCCATACTTTGGAATATATTGTTCCATTTGATTTGTGAATTTTGAGTTCAGTTATTTGCTTTGAGATATTTTGTGTTGAGATATATTGTTTTAGGGAAAGGTAATAAAATGAATCACAGATTTGGTGGTTCAAATTACATGGTAGGTAATACTGTTGGTAATAGGGTGAACTCCTACAAGACTAGAACTTTCTGGAATTCAGATTTCATAGGGCATAAATATTTTTCAAATTATAAATATGAGAACAACATCTCTAAGATTAAAAATAATCACAATGGACTAAATTCATGTGACGTCATAATCACATGATAATTTTAAACCACGCGTTTTTAGCCAATCAAGTTCAAAAACACATTTGACTTCATAGTCACGATAAATGCAACTATCTATTTTCAGCAAATCAGTTCATGCACTTCGTTTTTGCCAAATTACGCTTTTTACAGAAACTTTTTTTTAAAAAAAAAAAATATTTGTCACTTTATTTTAAAGTACATTTATAAAACAAGACTTTTTTTTCATTAATTTTAAAATCATTTTGCAGAATTTTTTTTTTATAACTCTTGAACATCTTTACTCAACTATGCAATTTGAAATTTTACCTAAGTTTTACAAATAGAATTAAAAGTACGAGCTATATAGATTTTCCTCCGTTTTGAATTCAATGTAGAACACGTGTTTATATTATCATGTGACCGTCATGAATTTAGTCCATTATGTTCCTTCTCCTTTAAACCTAAATGAACAAATTAACTTCCACAATTATAATTATAACTATGATACTATACAAGATCAATACATAAAATATTTTCGTTATAATAAGTGCAATAATAGTAGATGTAAAACTTGTCCAATGTTAAACATGGAACAATATGATAATACTTCTAATTTTTCTTATGTAAGACCTTCAATTGCACATCTATATGTTAAATTGTAAAATTTGTAATTTTAAATATATTGGCCAAACTAGCAATAATATCAATATTCGTTTAAACCTGCATATAGATCAAATACCAAAAATTACAAATATAATAACAATAATAATTCTAAAATTGAAATCAAGCACTTTCATCTACATGGTTTTGAAAATGTTGATATTTCTATTCTTAGAATAGTCCCACAAGCTAAAAATAGACTGTGGTGGGAGAACCACTTCATTAAATATTTTAACACTATCCTTATGGTCTGAATACCATACATTTTGGTAAAAATGTGTTACTGAGCATTCAACAACATGATAACAAGGAATATTTTTATAATAGTGATAATGTAATAAAAGTTAAACGAATAAAAAGAGGCAAAAGGAAGAAAAGAACTAGTAAACTACCAGTTGAGATTGCTCCTAAAATTAATGATTTATGTAGCAACTTTGAAAAGTCTTTTAACATTAAACATATTAAATATTTCCTGTTTGGTTTGAACAAAAAAGAAATCAAGTATACTAAAGTTATCCTCGATAAGCATGATTTTCAAGATTGCCATGCCTTACATATTATTAAAGATATTATTAATTTTCTCATTCATAAATTCAATATAAAAGATAAAGATTTGGTAAATAGTACTACTGAGTATTGTACAATTTTATTCATGAATAAATCTTATAATAACATTAATTTTTCAAAAATATTTAATAAATATGTGCATTGCTTACCTATCAATAATGTTTGCATTAAAAAGGCTTTTAAGTATAATAAAAAAATTGGTAGCTCAATTTTTAACTACAATAAGATTAATGATTTGCAAAATAATACCTTTCTTTGTAATTGTAAGGATTATCCTGAATTTATAAACGAGCATCACAAACATGTTGTAACAGGCAATTTAAATATTGTTGAAGATAATACTCTTAGGGAAATTATGTCAAAAGGTACCAGTTATAGATTAATGATCTCCAATAATAATAATGCCATAGAAAACAAATTTCTAAAGATATTTGTAACTTTATTACTAAATTAGCAATTAAATACACTTTTCCTATTGAAGCTTTTAATGAATTTAAATGCAATGTTTTAAAAGAGTTACTGAAAAATAACTATAAAACTGATTGTGGATTAATTTACAAAAATCTTAAGCATCATATTGTAGAACTACAAAAGAATTTCATTATTGTTTATGTTGATAAAGTTCCGGGTAATTATGCAATTATTTGCAAATGGTTGTATGCTGATATGCTTAATAGACATTTTCATAATAATAATGCTTTTAAAAAATCTAATTCTAGCAATAGAGAAATTTTTAATCGAATTTCTGCTTTTTATAAAAAATTAGATTTACGCATTTTGGATATTAAATTCCCTCATATTTTCTTAACTCCAAAATTTCATAAAAATCCTATTAAATTTAGGACTATAACAAACGGCTTTAAAACTTATATTACACTTCCGGGTAGAAAGCTACAAAAGATTATTCAATCCACATTAGACAGTATTGATAATTCGATTATAGTTAAGAATAGCTTAGATATCATTAAGTACATGCAAGATAAAAAAATTATTTCTATTCACACCTATGACTTTGAAGATTTATTTAATTCCATAGATATTGGGGACATGGTTAAAATTCTCAAAATAGCCTTTAACAAATATTCTTTGAATAAACTAATTAAGTATGATAAATATCTTTCTATTATTCATCTAGTACTATATGAAAATTATATTTTTCACAATAACTCTTATTATCAGCAAATTAAAGGTCTTCCACAAGGAGGGCCTGCTAGTAACTGTTTAGCCATTATTTATCTGCACTTTTATGAATATGATAAGATTAGTTTCGATTCTTGTTACTTTTTTAGATACATAGATGACTTAATCATCTTTAGTAATATAGTAAATTATGTTCCTAGTTTTAAATATTATCCCCAATATCTGAAATTATTAAAAACCAATTATAACAATGACTCTGCAAACTTTTTAGACCTACAATTAATTGTTAAGAATAATATACTAATTAGTAATATTTTTGATAAAAGAGACTCTTTTGATTTTAACATTATTAAAATGCCTTTTTGGGAAAGTAACCTACATCTCTCTCTCTATCTATTTTTAGAAATATCATCTTAAATTTTATAAAAAGAAATAACGATTTAGTCACAGATAATGATGTTAAGCAAAATAATTTTAAGCTATTCTGCAATAATTGCTTGGAATACAACTATCCAAGTAACTTCATTTTTAAATATATTTCTAAATTATCTCTCTAATTCTCCTTTTCAAAGTTTAAGTATTATTCTTTGTTTTTTCTCCTTCTGTTTTTTAATATTTTCAATTTGTTTTTGTTTGCTTTGTTTAATTACAAAAAAAAAAACTATCCAGGTGGCGGCACTAATTTTTGCATCTGGTTTTACCAACTTAACACGTCATTTTTAACGGTCATTTAGCGTGATTGCTCTCGTACGTACAGTTTTTTTCCCCCCGCTCTCCGGTTATTTGCATTTTTTCATGTAAGTTTTTGCTTCATTATTCCTTTTCAAAATTATTTTTATTTGTATTTTGTTAGGATTCATTTCCTTTCATATTTTCTATTATTTTTATTTTATTTTTCATTTGGTTGCAAATTACACGTGGTTGAATTTAGGCCTAAATTTTCAATATGGGTATGTTTTCCTGTTATGTATAAAATTTCTGCTGAACAGGGAAAGGTAGGATCCATAAAATATATTTAACCCTAATTTTGCTGGTCCTAATTCAGCAACAGCTTTAGAAATCATAACAGGTCTTTATTTTAGTCTATTGACTCTTTTAACTTCTTACATTTTAAAGTTCTAATTCTGTTCCATGTTATACATACCCTTAGTTAATTCTTCGACATTAGACTTTTCCATCATTTTTAAAGTTGTGTTTCCTGGAATCTGGTTTAAATCTTCTAGCTTTGTTAGTGATATAATTTTGTATTATCAATTTTATTATGCTATGTATTTCTTTCATTTTATGTTACTATATACATATATATGTATATATACATATATATGCACATATATATACGCATATATATATACACATATATATACACACATATATATATATACATATATATATATACACATATATATACACATATATATACATATATATACATATATATATATATACAAATATATATACACATATATATATATATATATATATATATACATATATATATATACACATATATATACACATATATATATACATATATATATATGCATATATATATACACATATATATACACATATATATACACACATATATATATATACATATATACACACACATATATATACACATATATATACACATATATATATATACATATATATACACATATATATACACATATATATATACACATATATATACACATATATATACACATATATATACATATATATATACATATATATATATATACATATATATACACATATATACACAAATATATATATACACATATATATACACACATATATATATACACATATATATACACATATATATATACACATATATATATATATACATACACATATATATACACACATATATATATACATATATATATACACATATATAGATACACACATATATACACATATATATATACACACACATATATATATATACATATATATATACATATATATATACACATATATATATACACACACATATATATACACATACATGAAATGTTACAAGATACAATAAATAATCTAAAAACTTCAGCCATTCTTAAAAATAGTACAGAACTTATTGCACAAATTAAAGATAAAAAGATATTTTCAGTATTTAGTTTAGATTTTGAAGATCTTTTTAACTCAATTAATATTGATGATATGATAAAAACACTAGTAAAATTACATAAAGATAATTTGTTTAAAAATGTCAAATATGATAGATTTGGTTCTCTACTTAGGTTAGTTCTAAAAGAGAATTATGTTTATCATAATGGTAATTATTATCAACAGATTAAGGGTCTACCACAAGGTGGCCCAGCACGCAACTGTCTTGCCAATTTATATTTACATTATTTTGAAAATAGTTTCACAGACAACTTAGAATTTTACTTTTTTCGTTATATAGATGATATAATCATTTTTGGCAAGCAAGACAACTTTATACCTAATATTAATTTTTATCCACAATATCTTAATTTATTACAGACAAATAGTAACAGTTACGAAGCAAATTTTCTTGATATAGAAATTAAATTAAAAGATTATAAAATAGTTACTAATATTTATGATAAACGAGAAGACTTTAATTTCAATATGATAAAAGTACCGCATTGGGAGAGTAATGTGCATGTATCTATATTCAGAAATATAGTTCTTAATTACACACTACGCAATAAATTCTAGTTTCTAATAAATCAGAAAAAATAAAAAATTATAAACATTTTACTAAATACTGTTTAATTCAAAACTACCCAATTAATTTTATTAATAGATATTTAAATAAAGAAATTCTAAATAGTAAGGATTAAATTTCCATAGTTTTAAAAGGTTTATATTATAGATTTATTATTCTTCCTAGATAGTTTTAAATACCCCCAGTTTCTAGTTTTAGATAAAATTACTTTTTTAGAATTTATTATAACTTTTAAACCATATTAAGAGTCTCTAAGATAATGGTAGTATGTTTACATTTCTTATTTTATTATTTCTATTCTTTTCATACTTTTGCTAAGTTCTATTTTTCAGCCTTTACTTTGTTTTGAAATTGTATATGGGTCCAGAATCTGGCAATAACTTGTTTATTTTACTCAGATTTAGCGCGGGCTCTGCATTTCAGTATGCAATTTTTTGGTAAGTTACCTTTTCCTTATAATGGATTTAGATTTCCTATCCATTATTTCCAATTGGTATTTGCTCGGAATTATTAACAGAAAAAAGGGGGAAGGTTGGCTGGCCAAAAAACATGTTCAACCCCACTTTTATACAGAAAGATTTTTTTAAAGAAAATTTTATGTATACAAGCTGTCCTAAGTCAGCAATGTTGATAATACTGAAGCATCCATTCTTTTATATTTTACTCTGTCATTTCAATTTTTCCTATCTCCTTCTAAATTCTGTTTTCTTGTTATCTAGCAATTGTTATTCTTTTAAGTATTAATCATGTTAATTCATCTCTCTCTTGTAGAGAAACTTTGATTATAAACACATATATATATACACATATATATACACATATATATACACATATATACACACACATATATATATATATATATATATATATATATATATATATATATATATATGGAAGAAATTTATATAATATAGAACATAACGGGAAATACTTAATAAAAAAATGAAGATCAAATCTAATGAAATACAAATAAGAACCTAGCAAGTCAAAAAGCAATTTCGGACTTAGGACCGAATAAGTGGGGTTAAACTAGTTTGAAGGCGCCAACCTTCCCCTTTTGCAACTCGGTAGGAAAGACCAAAATAAAATAAATAGAAATTTAAAGTATAAAAATTCCAAGTATAAAAAATTCAAAGTATAAAAAAAAATCGAAAGTATAAAAAATCTCATAGAAATATGAAAGAACAACCGACTACTATTCAGCAAAAAATTCTCCTAAAATGTTTAAGCAGAAAAATATTAAAAGAATTACCCAATAAAAGGATTCTTCCAAAAAGATTTTTCAAAACTTCTGCTCACAGAGCTTTTTCCAGGAGATCCAACTGTCTTGAAACCGATGGAAAGCTTTTATACGTTGTGATAAAAATCTAAATTTCACTTAACCGCATCCTTTATACCAGCTTGTAAGGATAGACGCCAAGAAAGATTACAATCAAATTTGGTAGGCTATAACTTGGTTGGTTGTCAAACATGTAGAAATTTGGTTGGTTGTCAAAATGTAGAAATTTGGTTTGGTTGCAAAAATGTAGAAATTTTTCATTTTATAAGATTTTTAAGAAGGGTGTGGAAAAAATATAAACTGTGTGAAGAGTGTTAAAACAGAATCTTCACAGCAAAACCTCTAATATGCTGACTTTGAGATACTATTGTTGTATGGTGGTTTTGAAATCAGAAATAGCAAGACGATTAATGTATTTATGATGAATATATGTTCTTAAGAAGTTAAAAGGATAGTCATGATCGAAGCAGCATTGGAAGAATTTCTTGATATTATTAAATTTATCTATTTTGTTGGTAGTTAAGTTATCATTCCTAAGTAAAAAATTCAAAACAATATTTCTGTAAATTCATAGATGCAAATTACTGTTCCATACAGGAATTTTAATTATATGGAAACTAAAAGAATCTCTTTTGTCAAAAATGTTACAGACTACTCTATTGTCAATAAGATGCAAGTCTAAATCTAGGAATTCAACCATATTAGAGTTAAAGTTAGTTTTAAGAAGGTTGAGATTGTCAGGGTAGAACATAATATTTGGTTTGAATTCACTATTTTTACCAAAAATTATTATATTATCTATATAACGATAAAGTAAGAAAGATTCATTAAAAATATGATCAATTTAAAAAAAATGTAAATACAGGTTAGCTAAACAATTACTGGCAGGACCACCCTGAGATAATCCTCTGATCTGTTTATAAAGATTCTGATCAAATGCTATGAAATTTTCTTGTAATACAAGATTAACCAGGATATCAAATTTTTCCTTTTTCATTGAGTTATGTAATTCATATTTATCATAAATTAAATGTAGAACTCTAATCATATCATCTATATCAATAGAATTAAAAAGATCCTCGAAGTGAAAGCCGTGCATGGAAAAAACTATCATATCCTTAGTGACTCTAACAATCTCTAAGCTATTTTTAATTATTGCTGTGTGTTGAAAGCTATCGATAGTATTTTGAAGAAGGGATTGTAAAATCTTCCCAGACTTCATTATATATGTATTATACCCATTAGTAATACTACGGAATTTTATTGGACTTTTGTGGAATTTTGGTGTTAAAAAGATTCGTGGGTATTTAATACATATATTATTTTTATATTATTTATTTTATATATATATATACGATGTGACCCGTTGACTACTTTTGTCTAGAATTGTTAAGTATTCTTTATAGTTTATGTGTTCTACTTGAAAGTTAAGGATCGCATATGGAGACTATAAAAAATAAGGATCTGAGATTAAAATGTTCTGTTTGGACTATATGTTCGGAGAAATAATAGGGTGCTTAATTTAAGACTTGAAGATGTTACAAAAAATAAAAATTAAGTGGTAAATAGAGGATTTTATTTTAGATCGAATTTAATTATCCTTGCATATATATATTGTCCTTCAAAAGTTAAGGTTCAACATATTTTTCGAAGCTCTCCATTAAAAAAGGGCAGCAATACTAAAATGTATAGTTTATATGAACTTTTTAAAAAAACTTATGCAAGAACGATAGCTGTCACTTTTATTTTATGGAAACGAACAAATATAGATGGATGAGAGAAAAATACGCAAATATCCAGCTTTGATGTTATTTCGTGAGCAAGTATTATTGATTTTCAGCAGTTATTGGCAATTTCGTTGACAATTCGTTGAATTTCGTTTGTACAGTTTAAAATTTTTTAGAGGAAGTCGTTTGAACGATTCTTTTTAAGGGTACCAGGACATGCTCGAAAGAGTAAAATGCCAAAAAAAAAAGGCTCTCTGATTATGGGACATATATTTTTAAAAATTTTCAAAAGAATTTTTGTGATCTTAATAAATATATTTTAATTATTCTGTAGAAGTACAAAAATAATTTTTAGTTCAAAATTTTTTCCCCCTGCTTAATTTAATTTGGACATAATTTTTGAGATCTCATAATACATGCTTATGTTGAGGTACCCTTTTTTTTTTTAAAAAAAAAAAGGTTCCTAAATATGTAAAAGGTGTCTCTTAAGCATGTAAAATATTTTAAACATCCATAGAACAATACACAAAACATAGTAAATCTATTTTTTTTAGTAAAATATTAAGAACTCTAAAAAAATTATAAAATTGTGTGTAATTTTGAAAATTTCTATTTCCACCCTTTTTTATATGTAAAACTTTTTAAAAAAACTATGTACTACTTAAACTGAAAAATTAGTTTACTAAATGACAGATATCCTGTATAAAAGTATAAAATATATGGAACCATATATATAGTGCAATATTATTTTTAAAAGTATATCTGAAATAAAAAAAAATTATGCTTTGGAGAAAAAGTGAAAAAACTGAAAGCAACATTGCTTTCACACGTCATACTATTGACTAATATTTTTCTGCCTATTTCTATGTACCTCAAAATGATACTTTAAACATTCTCTAGAATTACAAAAGTACTTTTAAATTTAAAAAAAAATTCCTTTATCAAACATATTTTCAGGGCCGATTCTAGAGTGTCGTCCGCCCGCGTGCAAAGACCTAATGTGCCACCCCTCTAGAGACTTTGATTTTAAAACAAAATTGACGTTAGAAACTTATCTATCTGTAGCATTAATGAAAATACAAATACATACACAAATCATTTCTTTCCTCTATTTTGTTTCTCTAAATTGTAAAATTTTTATTAAACTGTAAATTTCTCCAAATGCCAATTAAATTTAAACACTCCTATGTCTTAGGTAATGTTAACCATATTAAATGTTGTTGTCGTGTCCTTCCCGAAGGAAAGGAATGAACATTTCAGAGCCTGAGACAGGTTGGACTTCTATATTCCACTCCAATTTTTAGGGAGAACACACTGGGGGTGGTCAGGGACCTCCCACTTCTCTTCCTCTTTCACCAACTTCACGGGAGGACTTGCGGCTCAGAAGCTTTTATAGTATCAAACTTTTCTTATATCTTTTATTATCTATATTGGGTGTGGACCTTACAGACTTAAGAATGAAGAAATTCTTTTCCGATGTCAATTTAAGCTATTAAAGTTAACTATTTACAAGTAAAGGATATAGACTTAAGGCACAGTTTCTTAAATAACATTTAAAGTTTAAATAACGATTACGTTTATACCACAGTTAAGAAAAATTTATAAAAATTAAATTAAAAATTTCTAAGCTTTAATGCGTTTTTTTTTTCTTCTTTAATTACAATTGGGCTCGAAATGAATTATTTTTTTGTTTTCTTTTATTCAATTTTTCCCTTTTGACTGTATGAAAGCGATTGTATTATAATACGATTTTTCCCTGACGGGCTATGCTGTTTTTAAATATAATTAAAACAATTTTTGAGGGGCACTTATGTTAATTATATAATAACAGTCATTATTAGAGGTTCGGCCATGATTGATTTTCGTGATGCAAATAATCTACAGCGCCCATGTCGTATGATAATGAGGCATGTCGATGATCCTTTGTATAGTTTCGCATCGAAAGAGCTCAGCTGCCTCCCTCTGTGCAGGAAATTGGCATCGAAATTACATTATGGTAATTGATATCCACCTATATGGTGTCACCCTGGAAACTGATAGCAACTCCCGGAAAATGTACTAGGTCTGCAATTTACTTACCAATTCGCAATCCCATTAGAAAGAAAAAAATACTTGACTTTTTTCTGCCCACATGTGATGTGTATAGCACATTTCTTTTACTTCGTCTTCTGACATTAAAAAGATAGTTTCTTATTATGAAAGTTACAGTTGATTTACTTTCAAAGAACAGTTTCAAATCATTGCATACTGCAACTATTTCTACGTATTTTTAGCGCGTTTTTCACGTAGTGGAACAAAAGCGCTATTAGGACGCAAATTTCGTCTTCGTTCCATATTTTGTCGTACCTTTTTTTCAGCCAATAAGAAACCAATTGACCTCGTGTTTTCAGCATTGGGTCGCATTTGTGCCCATGATGAGCCGAATCATATTTAAATTTTCCCATAGTTTTCCCGAATTTTCCTGAATTTCGCTAGTTTTGCTTTTTTATAGTGCTGATACAGATTTGTGTCATTATTTCTTTTCAGCTCAATAGTAGTACATTTAGAGCAGTGGTACAGAACACACTACTTTCTGTTAGTAAAAAGTTCATTAGTTGCATTATTGTAAAATACAACATATGAAAAACTCGCTAAAATTACTTGGCCATGTCAATGATTGATATCTTGTTACAAATACTTATGAGATGCTGTTTATCCTCCTCTTTTTCCCATCTTATTTCTCCAATTTATTTATTTTATTTAATAATTCTGACGCACAGAGCTGATTCCATTCGTGTCACAGTCCACTTCTAGAGCTACGTTCTTTGCTTGGTAGATCTACAGAATAAAATGCAATTTTAATGACTTTTCATAGCAAAACCAGTCTAGAAGGCACATATATGGGCTTCCAAAAGATAAGGGATACTTAAACTTTTAAAAAAATTACAACCTTTTATCTTATTTACCAAATAAAATCTTTTAAGAAACTCTTGTTACATATATATATAAATGGTTGAAATTTTTTTTTAAAAAAAAAATAAGTCAAAACAATTTTAATGTTACTTTAAAAATTCTTTTAATAGCTTCACAATTTTTGCATAATATCTATCTCCTTTTTAACTTTCAGCGGAAATAAATTGTATTTCGCTTAAAACGTGTTTTAAAGTCGATAATTGAATACTGGATGCGGTGTGCATTCTTATTAAACCTTTGGAATTTCCTTCTCATGTGGCTGATTTTACATGCAAACATTTCAGTTTTTCCCTCTTTCTTTCTTTCTTTTTTTATTATAAACTTTTGAAGTTTGCTTACCTTTCTCTAAGACTAAATTCTCTAGCCACTATAGTGGTCTGCCGAAATAAGAGATATTCAAAGTCTAGTGTAATGTATCACATAATTTGTCAGCTCTGATTTTTAGTAGTATTTTGATATTAATTTAAAAATTCAGTTCTACAAAGATATAAAACAGAGTGTGTAAGCGGGTCCTGAGGTACCTTCCGTTTGTTTCAGCTATACTCAGTTTCATCAATTACGTCAATCGTCTGAATATTTGAAATCATAGAAACTAGATAAGGCTTGTTGTGCAATTCCACTCATTAAATCAACCCTTTCAAAATAAAACGAAATTTCTAGTCCTGCAGCAATTGAAATCAAACAAATGATAATATATTCAATCATCCGGATCCTAGTTAGGTTATTAAAATCGCAGTTCAAAAGTTCAGATAAACTCGGTGTCACGGCCTTGTAAAATTTAATTTTCACGAGAAAAAATAACAATTAATGGCGATAAGAGGTAAAGCAAAACAAGCTTTTAAAATCAATTAAAATAAAAGAGTTTTTCTATAAGCAAACAACACTCGGACATCTGATAATGAGAAGAAAGGGGAAAAAAGCGTTTCTTCCTCGGAGACAGAACAGTGAAAATCAGTTCTTCAATCTTCTAAAAAAATAAGCAACAAAAGTGGTAATGGCGTAAATATACAACCAAGATTACACAGACTAAGTTGAAATTTAATATTTACGTAGTATTTTATCATAAGAAAAATAACACAAAAAGAAGAACCGGAGAAATTAGAAGAGCAAAAAAGCATTTATTACTCACGGGATTCGAAAAAGTTGGCTTTATACTAAATCTCTAAGTTTTTGATAAAAAAGGAACTCTTTTCTCTTGTACTGAAGTGAATAATTCATAGATGTAGAATCAACAATCATTTGCATTTTATGAAAATTGTAGAAAGATGAGGAAAATGCTAAATTTTCTCAACCATTAAGTTTACGAGATTCTGCAAACAAATAAGTTTATAAGACTCTTGGTGTAAGTCAGTGGTACAATTCGAATGAACTTAGCCATCTTAAAAAATGTTATTGAAGCCGCGGGAAAAAATAATCACACAAATAAAATGTTTTGACTAAATCAGTGTTGCTTCTGCACAAACAGAAAAAAATTTCCTCTTCATGTCCTTTCACCCTGAAAACAATAGCTGAACATGTAAGAAATACTACACAGATATTTTATTCCATATAATTAGCATCTATAATTGTCATTATTGAATGCACATACTTGGTGTCCATAATTTAACTTGGAATTTGCAAGCAGTCTGTAATAAAAACTATGCAGCAGAATTGCATGAAAATTGTGTAATGGCAGAATGAAATGATGGGAAATTTATCGAAGAAAAAAAAACAATGAGTTTCAAAAACCACTACTAGATTGCGTTATGCAATGTAAACTTTTGGCATTTGCAAATGTCGTTACCATGGTAATCTTGTGCGTGCTCGTCAACCAGCGGGATATAAAGATGCGAGAGGTAAATAGCAGCCATACTCAAACAGATTTGGACACCAACCAGTGAGATTGACCATCGACACTCAATGACAGTGGCCAGCATGAGATTCCCCTCACTACAGACGGCAGACAGACCTGAGCTCGATTGTTTCAGCAATACCCTCAACGTATTTTCCCTTCTTAATAGTGAATCTGTTATCAACAGCCCTATAGGGGCTAATTAGTTAGAGCAGATACTTTAACTTTTCCCCATTTTTAGACTTTTTGTTAATGACCTGGGCATGGCCTCTCAAATTGACTCTACGGACAAGGAACTGAGCACCTCCCCACACTGGACACCTACGCCTTCACTTATCTCAGCCTATAAACAAATGCAACAGAACAAGGCATAACTAAGGAAAATGGAGACCTTCAGAAAATTCAATGTAGCTTGCATTTCTGAATTAATGCCAAAGAACTGAAAGCATTGATTTCAAGGAACTGAAATCAATGCCATGACCACCATCCTATGGAACAGTTCTAACTGCGTGCAGTCGCTGAACTACAGGAAACAGAGGAGACCATGCAACTAGCGGTGAGTGATATAGACTCTTTCAATCCTTGCATTACCCCCGGTTGCCCATACCATGAAATTAAAATGAATACGTTTAAGAACTCCCCACCAGCTTTTCCGACGAAAAATATTAATGCCAATAAAACCTCAACTAAGAGAAAAGAATAATCAGATTTTGAGTATCCTCCAAGGAAGACTTCTCGTAAACTAGTTTTAGATTTGCAAAATGACGTACAAATAATTTCGTCGACAAGCTCTCTCTCTACCAAATACCAGCAATAGAGAAGAAAAACCCATGTTTTGGCACTTCAAGTACTAACCCCGCTATCATCCCGAAAACCCCATTGGTCACTGGCCCTACTGCTGAATCCACTCAGAGCGCTGCTTAAAACCCGCTTCACCCCTATCCCCTTCTCTCATGCATAAAATCACAGATACGATGAGAATCCAAACAAAAACTTTAACTGATAAATTTCCTAAACTTAGATCTCGTGTAATGGGCGACTTCATTAAACTATTACGGATGATAGAGAGCAATATCGTGCTCTCACCCACTTCTTAAAAAGCGTAAATTACGAATTCTATCTCATAAAAACGAAAATAGAACACCCCCATTTAAATCGTATTAAAATGTCTTCCCTGAAACTCTAAGGTCAAAAATATCGCAGCTGACCTCCAAGAGCTTGAGTTTACTTCAGAGTAAGTGAATCAGCTCAGGCCACCAGACCAAGAAGTCACCCCCGGTGTTTCTCATTACCCTATCAAATATCGAGAATTTATAAGTCTTTAACTTTCTTAAAAAGCCTTAGCTATTTAAGCATCAGAGTCGAGGACTACAACACTAAAGGTATAACTTAGTGTTACAACTGGAACAGTTTTCATCATAGCTCGGAAAATTGTCATTTCTCTCCTCGCTGTTTGAAATATGGTGAAGGCCACATCATCCCAGACAGTCCCATAACCCAAAGGCTGGAAACAGCCTACTACATAAACTGCCAAGTTTATGGACATATAGCAAAAAGGAACGGATGCTCCTGCTTTCCCAGGCCCTCTAAGGGTACCGCCCAAAATAACTGCAATTCATATGCAAGTATATACAATAGAATTGCCAGACCCAATATTTCTTTGCCCAAGTTGTAAATAATAAAAATGTAAATAACGGAAATACTTCTAATTCAACTAACGAGCAACAGATGGCGCCATGTAAACCCGGATTTTCTGCACAAAATGAGTCCAAGAAATGCACTCTCCCCAACAATAGATCTATTCCAATTTCAATAATATAATTTTAGCAATAATTTTAATCTAAATACTCTAAATAATAATAATAATTTTAACTTGCAATCTCCACCCTACAGATGACTATGTGCAATGTCTTTTTAAACTTTCTCAATTTACCCAAGTTATATGCTACTCAAATCTAAATTTAACGAATAATTTTTTTTTTTAATCAAGTTCAAAACGCTTATAAAAACCCAAACCAAATGTACGTCTTAATAGAGGCTTCCTTCATTAATTATAATGAACAAGTCCCTAATTGGCCTCAATTTGGTGTTCATGGAACGCAAACGGACTGCTAGACGCAGAGTATAATTACAAATATTTATAGAGAAGCCCTCCCCCGATCTTTTTCTCATCTAGGAAACTCACTTAAGATCTTGTAACACTTTTAACATCTCTAACTACACTTGCTACAGGAATGACAGGATTACAGACTGTGCTGTCACCGGTGGAATTCTGATTCTTATCAAAAACTCTCTTAAACACTACTGTCTCCCCTCCTCCCCTCCGCGCAATATAGAAGCAACTAACATAATTCTAACCCCTAATAATCATCTCCATTGTCTCTGTTTATACTCCCCTTCCTCGGAAGATAATTTATTTACTATTGACTTATAGAATATATATATATATATATATACTTTCTCCAAACCAGCAGCAACCGCGTCACCTTTGGCGACTTTAACGCCACGCACAGGGCCTGGCCTCCAATATTAACTCAAACAGAGGCAAACACCTTTTTAATTTTGCCAAAATCTTAAACTTAAATACAGCTTTTCCTGATTCTTCACTAGTTTTCGCCATAACTTGCTAACACAATAGATATTGCTTTAATTAAAAACTTCTACTACTCTTATACTATTAACTATATAAATGATCCCTATTCGGACCATAACCCTATTTTTCTAATTTTTGATTTCAAACTTAAAGTGGAACCCTCCAATCCAAGAGTAGTATTCACTAATTGGAAAGATTTTAAAACTAATTTAAATAAAAATATTTCTCTTTAATTTTTACTCTAACAACATCAATAATATTAAAGATCTTGAAACTAAAATCTCGTTCACCGAAGTGATCGTAGAACGCTAGTAGGGTGGCTTGATGGAGCATATAGTCCTTTACAGGTTCTAATCTCCTGCCAAGGATTTTGAGATGACTGTAACGAGTTCTATTATTGCCCAATGTAAATTAAGATTATTGAAATGAAAAATCCCTCAGCCACGCCTTCCAGCGAATAGAAAAAGTTCATCGAAACTTTACTCCAAAACTCATACACTGGTGTCCAAAAGTGAAGCATAAATCGTAAAATGCGAAAAACGGAGTAAATATTCGTAAAATTATTCCAAATTTCTTGCGGATATTAATTGGGTGAAGAAGAAACATTGGGCTTATGCAAAACTTTTCAGTCGAGTACGTCCTGCGCGAAACACCGGCGCATGTCGGAACGCGGAGAAACAGATTCATGCAGCATAGGCAGTCCAGACAAGTTTCGTGCAACTGCTGTGCGAAGGAACGTTGTTAACCATCAAACAAGGTGAATGAGGGCACAAAGACGCCAATTGGACATGTTTCCGAAAGGAAGAATCGTTGGAATGCTGGAATCCTCACGATCACAAACCGAAGTGTCTCGAATTCTGAATGTGGACCAGTCTGTGATCTCAAGACTGCGGCAGAGGTTTCAAAGAACGGGAGATGTTTCCCGACAACCAGTATCAGGTCGACTATGAGTTACAACCCTTCGCCAAGACCGATATCTGGTAATAAGTGAGCGACGTCAGAGGGGCAGTACTGCCAGAGCACTGGGTTTGGCACTCACAGTCACCACAGGAATACGAATTTCGAGACAAACTGTTTACAAGATATTCAATCATGCTGGTCTGTATGCCAAAAGACCAGCAGTTTGCATTCCCCTCACGTCTGCGCATAAACGCGCTCGTTTGAACTGGAGTTTGAAACATCAACATTGGAGAGTGGGTCAATGTGATGTTCAGTGACGTGTCCCGGTTTAGTCTGAGTAGTGATTCTCGGCGGGTAACGATATGGAGAGAACCTGGAACACGTTTTGAACCAAGAAACATAACGGAAAGACATCATTTTCCATCAAGGGGAGTAATGGTATAGGCTGGCATCATGAAGGACGACCGCACAGACCTCCATTTCTTTGACACGGGGTCTGTGACTGCTCAAAGATACAGATACGAAGTTCTTGAGCCTTATGTTCGCTTGTTTCGAGGTGCTGTCGGTCCTGACTTCATATTCATGGATGATAATGCGCCATGTCACCGAGCGGTACTGATTGATGACTTCCTTGAAACGGAAAACATCCAGCGCATGTCATGGCCTGCGAACTCCCCTGATTTAAATCCTATCGAGCATGTATGGGATATTCTCGGGAGACAAACTGCAGCCTTTCGCACCCACCAATCTCCGCTACAGAACTGAAGAGAGCTCTCCAAGAAGCTTGAAACGCTTTGAGCCCACAACTCATTCATCATCTCATAACAAGCATGGTAAATCGCTGTGCAGCGTGCGTGGTTGTCAGAGGTGACCACACGCCTTATTAAACTGCAGCCTCAGTATTTTATTTAACGTTTTCTTTCATTTTTTTCTTTAAAGTGCGAATCCTTGCTATGTTCAGTTTTCTTTCAAACTGCTACTTTGGATAATAAAATTAATCATTATCATTCTTTTGATTTGCTTCCTTATTTTATATTTATTTTACACTCACATATCGCGTTTCCCGCCATTCTGATTTACAGTTCCTTCTTTATTACAGTTATTCACATAATTATCAATTATGCTTAACTTTTGGACACCAGTGTACACCAACTTATCAAACAGAAAAATCACCTTCGCAAACGTTATCATCAAACTCTTGGCCCATTTTTCAAAACTTTGCACAATAGAGCACAAGCTAAATTAAAAAAGAAACCGAAAATCTACAGCAACGAATCCTGAAGCAATAGACTAGAAGCGTTAAATACTAAAGACAATAGCCTCTGGGAGGCGCAGTGTTTCTTAAAAAACAAAAGATCTAAAATACCAACTCTAAACTGTGCTACTGGAAAGGCCGTCACTAATCCGCAGAAAGCTGACCTCCTTTCTAACACCATTAGAAATACCTTTATTGAAAATAAACGTACTAATGATGATTTTAACGAAGAAGTTATTAACACTGATGTACAAAATTTTCTTTCTATTCCCCGCTCTACTCAAATTGAACCCGTCATGTTTGAGGAAATTATTAACTTCATTCAAAATACTAACTCTGGAAAAGACCCAGGCAAAGATGGTATTACTAATAAAATGCTTAAGAATTTTCCTATCAAACTCGCATTAATATTAACCATTTTAGTTAAAAAAATTCTAAAATTCTATCACTTTCCAAACTACTGGAAAGAAGTTATCATTTTCCCTATTAATAATCCCGGCAAAATCCTAATTTACCGGACTGCTACAGATCTATCCTCTCCACTTTAAGTAAATTAACATAATCTACCATTCTTATTAGACTTATAAACTTCATTAATGAGAAAAATATTAGTAACCGAAACCAATATGGATTTACCGATAAATTATCTACTTTGCACCCCTTACTTCGACTAACTGAAAATATTTCGGAAGGTTTCCAGAAAAAGAAGAGCAGGGAGTTATCTCTCTGGATATCCAGAAAGTCTTCGAGTGTGTTAATGGACTCGCTTTCAAGCTATTAACTTACGAACTCCCCTCACTCACCTAATCCGTTCTTGCCTTACTAACCACTCCTTTAAAATTAGAGTTAGCGAGTCAATATAATAACATCTCTGCAGGGTGTCCTCAAAGCTCGCTCGTAAGTCTCCTGCTGTTTAAATTGTACATAAATGATATACACAACTACTCACTAAGCAAATATTAATATGTACGCGGATGATACGGCCATCCACGCAACTTACAAAAACTTAAAATCAATCACTTTTGCCATAAACAAGCATCTAAAACTCTTCGAAACTTTATGGCAGATGGAAAATATATATATATAAGTATTAATGTAGAAAAATCATGTGTAGTAATATTCACCAGAAACGTATCACACCACCTCCACTCATCATGTACAACAAACAAATCCCCTGGTCTCAGGAAACCAAGTACCTTGGAGTTATTTTTCACTCACATTTAACTTGGAAACAACATATCTCACACGTTCGCGATAAGTTCCGGAGAATAATGTTTAAACTCCCCCTCCCCAATTTCTCGGAACTCACATTTAAGTATAGAAAACAAAGTGCTTCTCTATACAGTCGTTATGCGTCCCATCATTTCATATGCTTTTACTTTACTTTACTTACTCGGGAGAATCAAGCCCACCCAAGGGGTTTCGAGCTGTGAATCGACCCTCCGAGATGTAACTTTATTAAAGAAAACAAAAAAGTGTACAAAGTGGTCCCGAAGGAGGGACCCTCCCCACAAAATTCTTGAGAAAAGGGGAGAAATACAGATGGAAAGCTTTACAATTTTGTATAACATTGCAAATACAAAAAAAAAAAAAACACACACACACACACACACACACACATACACAAACACAACACAAACACCGACGCTGTCTAACTAATGAGACAGGAAAGACATGAAAGAAGTAATAAGAGAAGCGGGGGAACCCCTCCTAAAAGGGAGTTCGAAAAAGGGGAAGAAAAAGATAGCGGCGGTCCAGAAATTTTTTTTTTGTTATATTTTGGAAAGAGCAATAATGGTCGGTTCAGGAGCGGCAGCAGAGTGGGACCCTGGAAGACGTCCCAAAAGACGCAGGGGGGTGCCAAAGGGGAGGCACCATACCCAATGACCTCCCCTCTCCAAAAGCTTTGCACCCCAAGGCAATGAAAACAACAGAGAGGGAATGCAAACCAGTCATTCAAAAAAGAAGAAAAGGGGAGGGGAGGGAGACATTGGCCAAATGACGAGATCCAGCAAATGGTCGGGAGAAAACCAAATTAATTTTTTGAAAAAAAAAATGAAAAATGAAAAGGAATAGCAAGAGGAAGGCCAAGAAACAGGAAAAGGAGGGCTTAAGATAGCCTATCACAAATGGAATTTGAAATCACAAAGCAAGAAATTAATTTATTGTGGATAGTGCGATTATTAGTAACAGAGTTAACCCAAGGAGAAAGAGCATTTGGATTGGGATTAACAAGATGATGATCGGCAGTGAAGGGACAGTGGAAAACGTAATGGTCGGCGTCCCCGGGCGACCCACAAATGCAATTTGGAGAGGAAAGAAGATTGAACCTGTGCAAGTAAGCGGGGAAAGGGCCATGATATTAGTTAGAAAATGGACCAGATATTTAGAAATTGGAGGAATGTTAAAGTTAGGATTTTTAAAAAAGCGCTTGACCCTAAGCCCCGTATTGCAATCATTCCAATAGGAGGTCCAAGACTCTAGGACAAATTTATTTAAGGAACTAGAGAGATAGGAGCGAGGAGCAGGGACCGAAAACACTTCACCATCATAAACAGCCTTTTTTGCACAAAAATCGGCGTAATCATTATAGATGTTATTGTTATGAGCTTTGACCCAGTAAAGATTGTAATAGTTCCGGAATTGAAACAATTTAAGTTTAATAGAATTGAGATAGCTAGATTTATTTGTAAGATTATTAAGAAAGAGAATAGAGGAGAAACTATCAGTATAAATGTGAATTTTAGTATTATGATGAACTGCCCAACAGACAGAGAGGCCGATGGCAGAGAACTCTGCCTGAAAAACAGAATTGAAATTTTGAATTTTAAAAAGATACGTTTTAAAGGGAAAGCCCCGATAAAAAATACACACGGCGAAACCAACCTCGGAACCGATTTTGGAACCGTCAGTGTATACTTCCCACTCAGATGGGCCCTCGAAAGTATTGATAGGGAAGGAAAGAAAATCCGGAGGCACCTGATGAAGAGAAATATAAGAGTCAAACTTCGAAGCTGGGATAAGACCTGGAAGGAGATCGTTCCTGTTGTTCCAAATTTGGAACTTAAAGTAGAGAGAGCGAATAATAATATGAATGGGGGGAATCCCTGATAGGATATTAAGAGCATCTGTAGGAGAGGTTTTATAAGCTTTGGTAATTTTTAATAAGTAAATCCTCTGAATGGATTTAAGTTTTTGTATCTGGACAGAGGTCAGGAATCCACCCCATACTCCTGCTCCGTAGGAGATGATTGGTTGTACTACAGAATTATACCAAAGTTTCATTAGGGAAATATGCTGGTGATTGAAATTTTTGGAAACACGATGAAAGTTGGAGGAAATCGAGAGAATCTTATCTTTGATGGAATTTATATGGGGAGTCCAAGATAAGAGATTGTCTATGTGGACACCCAAGTATTTGTATGACTTGGCGATATGGATAGAATTCGGACCAAATTTAAAAATAGGATTTCTCCTGAAGGTTGAGCTCCCACGAAAGCCGCCGCATTGAAGAAAGGGACATCGGAAAACAACAGAAACGGTTTTGGCAGTTGCTATTGACAAATTAAGCTCGGAAAGCTTAGAATCGACTAAACTTAAGATTTTGTTAGTATTATTCTCAAGTTCCCTACGCGAGAGGCCAAAAGAGACTACTGCGAGATCGTCCGCAAAGGCTTGAAGAAGAAACAGTTCAGAGTTCAGAGAAAGAATAGGGTTAAAATAAATATTCCAAAGAGTAGGGGAAAGTAAGGACCCCTGTGGGCAACCTTTATAAATTTGTTTTTTAATTGTAAAAGAATTATCAGCCCAAATAATTACCCTGTTAGTGAGGTAAGAGTGAATGAATTTCTGAAAGTGAAGGGGAATATGGAATGAATGAAAAATATTGAAGAGAGTCGACCAATCCACGTTGTCAAAAGCAGATTTGATATCGATAAACGTGGAAGCAGTATGCTTATGCACCCGTGTATTTTTAATGTGATGCACTAAATTGTCAACAGCCTCAATGCAACTGCGGTTTTCCCTAAAACCAAACTGAGACCCATGGAGAATTTTATTCTCAGACATCCAGAGAAGAAACCTATTAAGAAAAATTCTTTCTAAAATTTTGCCAAGAGTGGACAACAAACAAATGGGACGATAGGAAAGAGCAGACGATGGGTCACGCCCAGGCTTTAGAAGAAATTTAATTTTAGTGTCCTTAAAAATGGAGGGGAAGTGGCTAAATTGGATGCAGAGGTTAAAGAAACGGAAAAGCAAGTTGGGGAAAGAATTATAAACAGCTTTCCAAATAGCGTAGTCAATGAGATCAATACCCGGGGCTTTACCTCCCCGGAGCTTCCGGAAAACGACGTCAACTTCACTAGGTCTCAGGCCAGAAGGAGGAGAGCTGTTATTGAAAACAGGGGGAATAGAAGGAGATCCTGAAGGAAAATGAGAATCAAGAAGAAGGCTAATCTTACTTTGGAAGGTGGAGGCAGGGTCACCAGTCGAAATCTGATGAAGATTAGTAGGACTGGTTAACTTTCCGAAAGCTGCTTTAAATGTAAACCCAAAATTATTAGAATTAGTTGAACAGAAGGATTCCCAAGCCTTATTCTTGGTGTCAATTATTAATTTTTTATAGTAGGCTCGAAGGGCCTTATACCTGGAGTGCATGGAAGCAACCTCGTCGACCGGCAGGCCATGTTTTGTGAGGGAAACAATCCTACGCTTGTATGCGTTAAGTTGATTTCGCTGGATTCTTAGAGAATTGTTCCACCATTTAAAAGAAGGAGTGCTTAAGACCCGGCGCTTTCTAAGAGTTGAGAAGGCAGAGGCTTTTGTAGTGTTTATTAATAAGCAGGCAAAATCGTCCAGTTGTCCAATTGAGGAGATATTAGTTAAGAAAGAATTAAGTCTGGGGCTACGTTGCTAATACTAACATTAATATTTTATAAATACTGTTCAGAATTAACGTATTCGTAGGATCGTCAAAGCCACTCACTACATGTGAAATGGCGATATACACAAAGCCTTGGAAAATTAATAGTTTCAAAGCACATATCCCAAAATAGCCTTTAACTTTTTTTCTCAATGCTCTTCCTAATGCCAATAATTTTAATATGTTCAACTTAAATTCTTATAGTGTAAATAATAAAATTAAAAGGCCAGGGAAAATCCTTCTGGACTCCTACAACACGCCTTAATTTTTCTCTTTACTACAATAACTTCTTAATTATAGCAACCTTAGTAAATTTATTAAACTTTTAAATTCTTATTTAATATTTTTCTAAATTTTTGCTCCACTGGACAAGCTCTTCCCACTTTCCATTTCTTTAATTTGTATACCCCTTGGCCAGCCAACCTGAGTCTATATACTCACCAACCATCGAGCAATCAGAGAGCAGCCTCTTAGCTCTCACCCAGGTCAAAATTTTCATACAGCATCAAGTCAAAAAGACCACTTTAAAACACTCCTCCCGGATATCCTCGCAACAACCTGCATGCCACTCCGCAGACTGTGAAATTCCACCAAATGCCGTCTCTCTCATCAAAGACTTCTAATGATATGGGATTGAGGACTGTTTTCACAGTCCAGATGCCCACAGATAAATTTCTATAAACGCAGCCATGCTCGTTTCCAAATCAAGGAAGATGACGTTTACTCTCCAGGAACGTGCGTTACTGGTGAAATTGTTTTACCAAAGCGGAGATTCTGCTACCGAAACTTGACAGAAATTTCGGTCTTTGAAGCGGTTATGAAAAGGTCCACTGAGTAGGCAAGGACTACCAAACATGATTAGGAAATTTGAAGCAACGGGAACATTGGGGGTTCCGTCAGGAAGGGGACGACAATGTTTGGCAGCACAGGTAGTGGATGATGTAGCGACGCAAGTGGAGGAAGGCAGATCGAAAACCATCAACGTAACTAGTGCCTGGTGTATTACAGCATCTGTTGAACAACCTCTTTCCACGGTTCATAAGATTCATCGAAAGGTCTTACGCTACTGTCGCTGGTGCAGCAGCTCTTACCGGATGATCTGGAGAGTCGACAAACTTTTACTCTGCGGTTTCTTGATAGAGTTGAGCTCCAAGATGAATGTCCGTGAAACATTCAGTGGACCGAGGAGGATCACTTTCATCTTTAAGGTACGGTGTACACGCACAACTGCCATATTTGAGCCGATAAAAACCCACATCAATTCCTACAAATTCCATTACATTCTTCACATGTAATGGTTAGGTGTAGCTGTACTGAAACCTTCATTGTGGGTCCGATATTTTTCGACATGTACAGCACCGCAGGGCCTGTGACATGCACCGTCACAGGTCAACGATACACTTCCTTATTAGAGAATTTCGTTAATCCGGCTCTTCAGGCAAGGCGATGTGATACAACCACAGCATTTATACAGGATGGTGCTCCTCCACACATCGCCTATTGTGTGAAACAAATTCTCCACCGGAATTTCGTTGTAGGCCGAGCTTGTTTTGTAACTTTTGTAGATTATTTATATGTTCTCAATAAAGCTATGAAACTCCATAGTTATTGTTACAGACTGCTCGCAAATTTCAAGTCTCGTTATGGACACCCGATACACCAAAATTATTTTAGCAGTGTTTAAGAATGTCGTTATTTGAAACAGCCCGAGGGCTATTGGTGACGAACCTTGTAATTCTGATGCAAGTGTGAGTTGGCACCCATCTCTCCAAAATACCACACCACGGGAGGAATTAGAACCGCGACAGCTTTAATGTGTACCAGCCTCTATACACTAGGGGTCAAACTCACTGGGCACTCCCTGTAGCACTAGGGCTTGAACTCATGCAACGCCGGTCACGAGGGTTGTAACCCCAACACACACACATTGGAAAAATCATCTAGTTAAAATAAGATATATTAATTATGTATAGTTAACTTTTTAGAGATATACTATCTTATTAACTGAAAAAATGAGTAAATATTTTTGCTTTTATGCCATCATTTGATATAGTATTGGAGATCTACCACTGAAATCCAAAAAGCAGTACTCTAAGGCTCTGGAGGAGCTTTGGCTAATTTAACAAACCGAAATGTGTGTGATTGCAATTGATCAAACAATTTTGAGAATTTCTTGCAGAGTGGAGCTTAAATTCAAAACTAATGTATTCTATTTTTTATTGATATTTTGGAATCTCTTCACTTAAATCAATTATCTATAAAAAAGAAATGTTTTTCTGTTTCAACAACCCAGTACTGAAAAGCAGTCCATATAGTAATGGCTTGGATGTAAAAATATTAATTAAATTCTCTCAGTAAAAGCTTCTGATGAACTTGCTTAGGGATTAAAAGTTCTATTGTGAACAAACAACTAATAAATTAAAAGCAAATAATATTGGTTTTAGTAGTTAAAACTTAAATATATATATGTTATTACTAAAACTTTTTTCTGCCATTTTACACCTGATAAATTAATATTGGAAATTAAAATAAGTGAGATTTTGTCAAACGAAAAAAATAAAAATTTTAAAGTACACGGCAACTTTGTTTGTTATAAAGTGAAATGTAAACACAGAGGCGTGGTCACGGATGAAAGGAATTCGAAGCTGCCTCATAACTCAGTGATTCTTAAACTGTGGTCCGCAGCACCTTCTTACAGGGCCTCTCATTTAATGTTGAGATTTCCTTCTTTTACAGACTCTGGAAGGCTTCGTGGAAAAATTGAAAGATGTGCCCTCCTAATAAAACAATTCACTTCTTTGCCTCAGTGAAAAACTCTACTATAACATGTATTTCGATGAAGAATAATAATTCCTTTTCTTTTGTTTATAAATAAGTGGTATTAAACTAGTTTGAAGGAGCCAATCATTCCTCTTTTCAACTCGGTAGGAAAATCCAAATAAAATATATAAAAATTCAAAGAATATGAAAAAAATCAAAGCATATAAAAACTCACAAAATGTATGAGAAAGCAACAAAATTCTATTTTGCAACAGATCATCATACAATCCTAAAGAAGAAAACAAAATTCTCAAAAAAAAGAATAACTCAAAAAAGAATTTTCCAAAAATTGCATTTTTCAAGAGAGAAAAGAGTCTTTTGAAATTAATGGAAAGGTACTACTCATTAAGATAAAAATCCAAATTATTTAGTAACGCATCCTCTAAACCATTATGCAAAGGAAGATGCCGAAAGAGATGTCAATCAAACTTGGTAGGCTATAATTTGGTTGGTTGTCAAAAATGCAGAAATTTTTAAATGTATAAGATGCCTGAAATGCGTATATGAAAAAATATAAACTGTGAGCAGAGTGTTATATAATATAATCTTCACTACAAGGCCACTAACATGCTTTTGAGATATTAATGTTGAATATATGTACTACTTAGTAACAAATTTTTCCAGTACTAAGAGAAAAGAAAAAAAATACAAAATTATAAAAATCTAATTTAATACTGTTTAGGTATATTATTCTTCTTTCAATGAGAACTTAGTTGGGAATAGTGTATTTAATGGTTGTCAGAGAAATAATTTATACAGATATTTTTAAGTTCACAGATTAGTAGACTTTCATCCTATAGTATCTGGCTACGAAAAGATCAGGCGGCCGCGGTGGCCGAGTGGTCTAGGCATCGGATCATGGCTAGCATGTCATGGGCTCGATCCTAGTACCACTAAAGATCCGCCGTGTAGGGGTGCGATGCACGTTAAATCTGTCGAGAACTCAAACGTCCTCCCGTTGGTGTGGTGTGGTAGTTAGGAGAGGGGGTGCCAGCTCAGATGTCGTCTGCGTCACTTGACCATGGTTCAAAATTACGCGGACCGTAGCCAAAAGCCCTCGTGTTGCTAATCAGTGTGACGTTAATATTATCTCACGAAAAGATCAGATGATGGAATTTAATGAGTTGCCTTAGCAACGGTAGAACAAGCTTGGAGAAATAAAAGAACGATAATAATAACGAGAGAGTGAGTGTAAAAAAGATGCTTAATATTTTCATGGATGTAAAATTATTTCATTTATAATATATTTTGATGCAATATATATTAATATATTTTAATCTATGCAAATAATATATAAAAACTTTGAATAATATATAATATTTATAATACATTTTAATACATACAATAATTATTACCACGAAAACAAATGTATGTACATATCAGAATATTTTCATAAGAAAGTGAGCAATTTCACATTGATTGGTTTGTAACAGCCACACAACTCAATATCAGTACTAAAGAACATAGTAAACAACTGTAATATGAGAAGTGATTCAGTCCAGTAACTTTTTACAGGTTTAACCAATATCCCCAAACTAGACAGTCTGTTTCTAGAGGGTTACAGAATAATGAACAAGTCACAGATTTGTGCTTCCTCAAGAAAGTGTGCCAGGAATTCAAAAACTCACAAATCAAAGGAATTATTAGGTCCAACGTCAGGACACATTACCTGCCAGCCATTATCATACGCATACTAAAAGAGGAACTCCAAATACTTATCATTGGGTGCAAGTCTGTCCATTCAGGCAAAATGTACCTAAAGTAGAGGCAAGCAATGTACCTGTTCCTCGAAGTAATCAAGGAAACTCACAAATATGTTAAGCATAACTGTACACGTGATTTGATAAAAACAACAAACAAAAACAAAACCTGAACACTATCCCAAAGAGTGGTTCAACTATTTTAATCTTTTTAATCAATCAATCATACCAATTATTGTTGAGTAAACAATATTAAATTTTAGTATAAAACATAAATGCGTCATTAATTTAAAAATAGATAACATTAAAGAAACATCGCCCTATATAGGTGATATGTTAGAATATTTAATATTGGGATTAACAGAATGTAATATTTTCCTATTAACGATTCAGTGTAACGAATTAAGCGTGTATGAAACACAATTTTTAATTAATATAACAATAATAGAACTCCTAACTCTCTAAACTAGTGTATGTACATGTTAATAACAAAATGAAAATATGTCGACCCAAATTACACAACTAGAAATTTTACATTTGGCCAATCAATGTGATAATATACACTGATGAAGTAAATTAAGAAAATTAGCATATTTTATCGAATTGCATGAAAAGAACTGAACTGAATGAAAAACCACTGCTTCTAGATAAAAAAGCAAATCTTGTAGGGCAAGTACGCAAGCATGTACATGTGTGTAGGTGGAGCCAGCAGATAAACAGGCTTTATAAGCGCGTGTAAGACGTATTTCGTTCGCCAGCACTCCTTGGCGAATTTCTTTGTGTTATTTTGAAGCAATCAGTTCAATTCAAATTCTAACCATGAAAATGAGTAACCACGAACGTTTAGACTGTGGAATGAGGTGGTGATTTGTGAAGAGGGTTGAAGCAGACTAATGTTAAGTCCAGATTTGTAGAGAGTCCAATTTAACGCTCAGCATCGTGTATAACTTATGGAAACAGTTTCAGGATATTGTATCCATGGAGAGAAAGCCTGGACAAGGTCGTCCAAGAACCACGACGGCCGTAGAAGATCGCCATTTGTCGATTATAGCGAGGCATAACAGAGGGGCTACAGCTTCTCAGCTCTCTCGTTACTTTTATGCAGCCACAGGAACCCGTGTATCAAAGGTGACTGTTTCAAAAAGACTTCATAGGGTTGTTTGCCAGAAGACCTACTGTTTGCGTCCCACTCACGTCTACGAACAGGAGAGTCCATTTAGCATGGTGCAGACAGCATAGAAATTGGAATACGGATCAATGGGTGATCTTTCTGTTCACCTATGAGTCCCGTTTCAGCCTAAACACCGATTTTTGCCGTACGTTCATATGGAGAGAACCAGACCCCGCTACCCTCCAATGTCCGCGAAATAGACAATTATGGCGGAGGAGGTTTAATGGTCTGGACAGGCATCATGTTGGATGGCCGTACACCTCTCCATGTCTTTGAAAGAGGCTCTGTGACTGGTGTGAGGTATAGGGAGGAGGTCACGGAGCCCTATGCTCGCCTTTTCAGGGGTGCCTGTGGTCAAGATTTCATTTTAATGCACGATAACGTGAGGCCACATAGAGTTCTTGTCGGTGCTTTTCTAGAGAGTGAGGATATTCGCCGTATGGATTGGCCAGCCAGGTCTCCAGACCTCAATCCTATAGAGCATGTCTGGGACGCTTTGGGAAGGGCAATTGTAATTCGCAACACCCTCCGAGAATCCTCCAGGAATTGAAAACAGCGTTGCTGAACGATTGGCACCAATTGCCTCAAGAAGTGATAAACTGCCTAGTTTCAAGTACGATATCATGCTGCGAGGCCTGTATAGCTGTAAGAGGGGGCCATGCCCCCTATATACCCATTTATTTTGTTTATTCTGCAACCACTGTTTTACACCTTCCAACTCCAACGAGTGTTACGCTTGATCATGCGTGTGTATTGCAATTGTATCGATCATGTGTGTGCATTGACATATCAATGTATGTATAAAATTTCAAGCGAAATTGTCCCGATTACGACTATATATCTCATACCAAGATTTAAAATTGCCCGAATACCGAGTATGGAGAGTAAGGATACAAATCACGATTACTTTGAACTGAGTTTCCCTTAACTAGGCTAGCACGACCTGAAGGAAATTGTAAAGGTGATGTTTTCAATTAAGTTATTATCCTGTAGCTAAGAGACATGCATGAACCGAAACCGACCATTCCTTCTTATCCTATTTTAGAACTCTTTCCTCTGAGTAGGGTAAGTATTAAAATTTATTTTTTCTTTATTGTG